>DWLR01003370.1:0-13628 GCA_018246295.1 Papilio alexanor hazarajatica | reverse complement strand
AAATAATGTGGGTAGATTTGATTTTTAGAATTGAATGGATCTGTGTTAGGCCGAGTACTTTTCAATCCACCCTCGTAGATATGGTACGAGAGGTCGTTATTTTTCGTTGCCAATTGAAATAAAAACTTCTAATAGTATTTTCGTAATGTGCACATTTACGTTAGAACCTTTGGTGGATATTTTATGTCATTTTCAAACTTTACAAATATTATAAGGTGAGTTAATTTTATATAGTACGTAAAATTTCGTTTTACGATAGTGCTAAACTATCTCCTATCAGTTTTTCCGGTTGTGTATAATTGAATATAAAGCGCCGTTTATCTCCGAGATAATTATACAGAAGTTTATTTAATTAATTAGACATTAAGCAGACAATTAAAATCATAAATACTTACATTCCATACTTAGCAGCATGAAGGAGCGTGGTAACGAATACTCTATACTGTGACACATACGCGTTGCTGAGCGAATAAAACGTTTCATAACTTATGCCGTTAGAGACGCGCGCGAGCTCTTGCGGCATTACAGTCCTGTTGAAGAAACGTAATTAACCTTTACTACCAATAAAATATAAATATTTTAATGTGTACAAAAAAAATCGACTTCAAAGTATAACTCACTTTATGCTGGGGCCACAGCAACGGGAAACGTCAATGCCAATCATCGCGATAAATATTGCGTTAATTTTTAACAGGATCACGCGAGTGGGTACACTTGAACGATCAACGTTGAATGCCCAATGAATGGCGATAAAATTGCCGCTAATTTTCCTTGAATTTCAAGATGGCCGTTGACGGTGCTGCTCGGTGTTTGATGAGTGTATTTTTTATTATATGGATATATTTTAACTTTACACATCAATATTATTATAATATATTTTAAGTCTCGGATCCCACAAACATGGCTGTGTTTACACGATCTCCACACAGCTCACGGTGCATATTGAAATGTGGTGTGGCCGCTTCAACGCATTAATTTTCGTGTTAATCTCTGACGTACCGCCACCCGAGTTATCGTCTAACATCAAACGGCAATGTGAATGCAGTTGTTAAATTATCACGTTAAGTCGTGGCTACACCTACGTTAAACGTCTATCATCGCGATAATTAGCGGCATTCCCCGTTCGCGTAGCCCCAGGTTTAGGGATAAGAAATAGAAAAAAAGCTTTATTTATAACATAAACAGCTGCCATGGTAATGTTGACAATAATAACTTTTTGACACATGCAAACTGTTATCGAAATGGATATACGCTTAATCAAATTCCAAAACAAAAATCGGCTAGGAAAATAAGAAACCAACACAAGCAAAGCCATAAAACTCGCTTTGCAGGACAAAAGTGGATGTTGCTGACAGGTGACAATACATTTTTGTGAAATCAACAGAAGGATAATGTATGGTCCATTGTGGCCTGATAAAGCAAGCATAAACGGCTGGGCTGATTTGAAGAGTGATGTGTCATTCTTTTCTTATTATTCCCCAGAGTATCACCGAGGTACTGTTAATCTGACACATATTGTTTTTTTTTTCCCTATTACTAATTACCTATTTGCTATATAGTTCTGAATACGGTCATCATCATTTATTTTAATATCGAGTACGACCTGGTTGAAATAACAATGCGTAACTGAAGATCTGCACGTTTTTTTTAGTTTTTATATTTTGATTATTTCTTATACATTGCACACACAAATGGCTGGCGACACATGGGTAACTCTTGTGATGGATACATAACAGTATCAAGCCCCCTTCCACTATAAAAGAGGGGAATACATACCATTCGCGCGATTGCGAGCAGCCGCGCAGCAGGAAATTACTAATATTCAATATCTTGTTACATCTGATAAGCATTAGAGCAATGTGATCAGCGGCCATGTTAGAATCAGTGCACACCATTATCCTGTTCCTTGGATTACGAACTACAAGCTGTCAAATATTTAAAAATGGTCAACTAAAGTCGAATAAGATGAAAAATATTTGATAAAGCAATTAAATTGATGAAAAGAAATGCTTGAAGAAGCGATGTTGTAACGGCAAGCTATATATAAGTGCCATTAAAACTTATTTTATGACATAACTTGACATCTTCGGCCTTTGGTCTCATGCTATTTTGCAGTAATAATTTCCGGGAGTTTTTTTTTTAGTGCATTGATTTAATTGAAATGTGTGATTTAATAAAAGTAATAAAAAAAACAGCTTTTACACAACAATATTTTTGAAACTTTATATTCACTTTTTACAATATTGGCATAAAAATACACTACGTGATCTTCTTACCTGGACGATAGCTTCTACAATGGTCATGGTCTTTCCAGTGCCAGGGGGTCCAAACACGATATAAGGTGCTGTTCCTGACGTACCGGCTACAATATGTTCGACAGCTGATCTTTGCTCCTTATTATTTTCTATGAGTTTATTATAGAACCTGAAGTATTATTGATTTAATTAATATACAATACTAGCAGCCCGCCGGCAGCTTTGCTGGGGTACAAAGGCAGACAAATAAAAAAATATCAATGAAAGATTTTTTTAAATCGGTTGAGTGCTTTTGAGTTAATCCTGAACAAAAAAGAATCAATAAAATCTTTTCTTTAAAAAGAACCCCAAGTTATGTCGAACCAACAATACACCAATGAATGATTTCTTTATAACTTTTAATACTGATCAATCTTTGTATTTTCTTAGTGGAATAGTTGTGTTGCTGCGATTTTAGGATTAACATTAATATCGAATACTGTATTATTTAATTTGCATTTTAATAGTAAATTTATCTCGGATATCATAAGGTTACAATATAGGCCTAAGAAGACGGATGGATTGCGTTAAAGATGACATAAAAAAGGAACAACTGCTGATGATAGAATATTTTAAAGGGTGACAACATCTTATGCAATCCCCTCATAAAGTAAGAACAGGACAGGGATATGATGGTAATAAGGTTGAAATATAACCATTTTATACCTCAGATATGCAATCATATAATTATCATATAATTCATGGATTAGATACAAAATGTGTGAAAAATATCAATTAAAAAATTTATATTCTTATATCAACATGCCATAGTTTAGTATGGACATATTATCGTTATTCATTTACGTCGAATAGTACTTACTTTAAAATGGGTGTAACAGCCACCATACGTTTAGGGCTTTCGGGAAATACCCTGCACAGCTGTTTAGTCAAATGTATCGAGTTCACCGCCTGGTGCATGCGCTCTGTGGGCACGCGAGACATAAGAAATCGAATATCAAAAAGCGCATCTGCTTTGTAATGGATATCAAATCTGTGAAAGAGACAAAACAACTACCGTTCAAAATCAACACGTCACTATAAATCGTTGGTAAATCAAAATACTTTCACAACTCACGTTTCGTCAAGACCTGTCAGTTGAATGTGGTTCAAATCGATGTCCTTAATAGTACACTCAAATACTATCTTGGGTGCATTGCGTGGTCTAATGTACACTCTGTCACCTGCAATGTTACATATTCATTGTAAAAAAAAATGAACAGTATGTAAAGGATGGAGAGGACAATCCTTCTCTATCGACCTTTGAACAACATCGAGCCTTTGCACTTTCATGCTTCATCCACATACATTTCATTGCATTGACCTTTACAAAAATTTAACTCAACCGGATTGTACAATTTTTTTTTTATAATTAACATTTACAAATTAAATAAAATATAAAATAAAATTTTGCCCTTGGAGAAGAAGCAATTGAATGTCAGACAAAATCTCTTGTTACGATCAAAAGTAAAGAAAAATTTAGGTTTTGTATTAACAGAGATAATTTCGTAGAGAGGAGAAAATCTGATCTAGTTTTCCTCAAAACATTATTCTCTTTATAATTTTATAATAATTACATTTATAATATCTATATAATTACGAAGGCAGCTTACATAAAATTCACATAGGATTAAGGCATTTTTATGATCATCATAACACTTATGTCCGTAACTCAGAGATTACGGATTTCCACTTGGCGCGATCCTGGCACATCTCTCTCGTTTCTTCTACACTCTTTGTCACTCACACTTCATTAATTCTTTCAACATGACCGAATACCTTTCACAATTCTAGTCACAACATCCTATTTCAAGCCGCACTTTTCCCTTACAAGTAAATTTTTAATCCTGTCATTTAGTGACGCCTAGCATACCTCTCAAGGATCGTATCTGAACCGCATTACTACTATTAATGGGCTTCTACCAACTCTCATTTGCATACATTAAAGTGGGCACTAGTCCGGCATTGTCTATCACGTCTATACACACTTTTATACACACATTCTGGTACACCACTACTATACCTATAGCCCCCCATCATTCCTTCCCGCATTCACTCTCCGCTCAACATCAAATTATTTTTTATGACAGCAGAAAAATAATTTTTGATAATCACCTCGCAACAATGAGGGTCGTTTCTCTGCCAAACCTGGCACTTCTAAAACGTAGACATCATTCCTTTTTTCCATCGTTACACTGAACATATTATATTTCTGAAACAAAATGTTCACATATTGTAATGGGTCCTTTCTATTTTATATGTTTCATCTACTGTTGAGTATATTTCTATGTGATGTTTGTTTTTTGAAAAAAAAAATACAATTGTTACTGTGTACATTGTAGTCCTAATCTTGTCCTATTTGCTTTTTGTTCCCCTCGTATTTTTAATATTTTGTTGTTATAAATTGTTGTTTAAAATATTGTTATAAATAAAAACATTAATTTTTTTCTATAATTTACTAGAGAATCATCAAATTGGTATTAACTAAATACACTCTTTAACATAATCATACTTGGTCCCTATCATTATAAATAGTTAACACTATTATATTTTATTAAACCTTAGAAAACAAATAACTCACCCTCAAGTTAATTCTGGCTATACATTCTTCCCACCAAAGCAGATGATGAAAGAAGGCCATGTAGTTATTTTTCGTAAGTCCTTCGTCAAAAATAGTCCTGTAGTAAAAATAAAAGTTTTTTTTATATGATTAATATGTAGAAGATTAGCAAAAATAGGTCTTTATATTTTTAAATATCTTTTAATATATAACTAATGTGATTACCTTGTAGAAATCAGTATAATTCGTAACTGATCCATAATCTCCCTAGGTGCTTTAATGTTTTCTAAAGCTTTTTCCTCTAAGCCGTGAGGTAAGAGAATCTTCAATAACTTGGGTATTTTAAACTTGACAGGATAAGGTCTGAAAATGATTATACATTTAGTAAAATAATAGACACCGTTTACGTATATCTCGAAATTGGTATATTGATCAGTAATCAAACAAAACAAAAAGTAACCAAACTCATCTACCTTATGATTCAAAGTCCAATGATACGATCCACCAATAGCCAATATTTGTTGGCAACTGATATTACATACAAAAATATGTAAACCTTATGTAATAAAATGCAAACCATTTTAAAAATATATAAATTAATAGCAATATGACAAAAAAAGGAAAAGTGAATTTATTAAATTATTTAAAACAAATTAACATTACAAACTAGCTAAATCAGATTTTTCGCCCGTTCTACAAACTGCATTTTTGTGACATTAAAATTTAGTTTTACCATACATTTATAAAGAAACAAAATACTTTAAATATATACTTACGAAAGACCTGTACACGGCACAACTTTATCAGCATTCTCCCAGTCTTCATCGGTATAAGGACTCCTAGTAAAGGGATGAAGACAGTGCTCTTCTAACACCGAGACAACCTATAAATGTAATAAAATAATCAAAAATTTAAGAGCTTACATGTATATGGTGTGAAAGGAAAGCACGAGTTAACATGTCAAAACATTCAATACTAATTATTACAATATTTTGCACAACCCTGATATGAGGCTGTGCAAAATAATAAGCCAGTTTCACTCAAAATTTCAACAGTAGTTTACCTTTGAAGAGTTTAATAAATATTGTTAATAAATAAAACACCTAAACTGAACCAAACATAAAAAACACAAAGAAAGTATAAAATATTATCGAATATTTAGATTTAGAAATAAATACATCACTCTCTCTTTATGTGGTTTCAGCACAACATGTTTTCGCCTTCCAAACCAATTTATCCATAATTTCAAGAGTTATGTAAAAGATAACAAAGTGAGAACTTTGTTATCTTTCTTTGTTAAAAAGTTCCCACTTTGTTATCTTTCACATAATTGATCCAAGTCTATCTTTTTAGAAATTATTTATACTAATAAATCATGATTGTGTTTTAGAGTAGTAAAGATATTAATATTACCATTTCTCGAACAATTATTATATTCTTTTCATCACTTCGTCTATGAAATGTGAACATAATAGGCATCTCATATGTCCCAATGTCAGAGGCGAGAAATGTGACAAACACCCGGTCCTTTATTGTGGTCTCTGTAACAACGTATTTTGATTTAAAAAAATTAACTTCTACACCTCACATTTTATAATTTAATTACTACTACTTTTATAATATTAAGCACTAAATAATTTATTCATGTTGGAGATAAAATAAAAATATTGAATCATATTTTGATTTCAAAATGTCTCCACCTGCCTTGCATGGGCAGAGCATGTATGCCAACACCTTTTTCATCTTCAACAATTGTCATATTTCGGTCAATTTAAAGCCTACTTTTTAAAGGCTATATACCAACCTTCCTTATTAATCACCAGCATTGATTAAACTTTTATTCAAATTCAGAGAGATGCAGTAAGAGAATCTTTTTATATTTTGTTAAGTTTTTATAATTTGTTATGATGTACTTAATCAAATAATACACTCATGCGGATTTTTATACTGTGTGTTGTATTTTTGTGATGGATACTTACTTTTTCCCAAGATATTCGGTTCCTCACCAAATATATATGGATGATCATTAATTACAAACTGGGGTTGAGGATGCGCTAGCTGAATCCCAACAATCAGTATGTCTTCATTTTTTAAATCATTAGATATACTAAATGAGAATGTGACAGTTTGGGATGGTTTCGCCTGCAACAGGTTTTATAAACTGCAGTCCCTTTCCTACTTAACATGCATGAAGTTTAAATATGAGAATTAATAATAATTATCTGTGTTATAAAAGGAATAAATGGTAGAAATTTATTTTGTAATTTTCTGAAAGAGAGTTCTGAAATAATAGTTATTATGATTATAATAACAAGATTTGTTGTGATATATCATTATAAATTTAGGCATAACATGTAACAGATATTAAACAAGGTAAATTAGTAATATTCAGGTAACTTTTTGTGTTTATTATAGTAAATAACTGAACCTGCCAGTTTCATTCACCACTTGTTGTTAGCTGTTAACCCTGGAAAGACGTGCCACGCACGTCATAATGCTTTTGTTACAGAATCGCCAATGACGTGGTATGTACGTCGTCATGGTTACAGAAACAAAAACGACGTGCCTGGCACATCAGGTGGAATTGTTGTCAGAGTACAGATCATCAGTGCACTACATAGCGTACAGTTATAAATATTTAACCCACATTCTAAATTCCATTCCATCTTCCCTTCAAAAAACTATAAAAAGTTCTAGGTTAACAATAAATTAGAAAGTATAAATCTTTTTCCGATTTCTCTGAGGAATCGCACACTGCATGACGCCTCCCAGCGAGTTATACTGGACCGTTCTGGTAGACACATCAGTGATTTTTTTTTGCTTTGCATGTTCAAGCTTCAATGAGCTGTTTGAAGCAAACATTTTTCAAATCTGATTCTTAGTTGCCGACATTAAAACAAACTGTTCAGCTTTATTATATTATTAGTAAAAAGTTCTCTAACATTCAAATTATGTTTCCTATGAAAAACGAAAAACTAATATCTTACAGTAATCCTAATCTTTTGATGATCAGTGAATTCAACTTTGGTTTTTTCAGCACCAGATATGGCATCAGTTTCACCTCTCCCAAGTATGATGACTCCATCGCGGTTCTTGGCAAAGTTTCTCCTGTTAATACAAATTTGAACTATTTTTAGTAGGTTTGTAACTTAAGAATAGTTTGAATGATCACTTAAAGACTATAAAGTACATTCATATTAATAACTTCTTATCATACAAATTAAAAATTGAACATTTATGTATAACATAAATGTTATTCAATATTAGGGAACCCAGCAGATATTGTATGAACATTGGCTGTCATGAATTGTAAAAAGAATCCTCTCAAATACAATTGTACCGCCAATGTTGTGGTCCTGTGTTCAATCTAAACCATTCCAAAACCCACACAAACACAATGGATCAGAAGATTGTGTCTAAATGAGATTTATAACTATTCCAATTATTTTAGATGTTGATGGCTGATAAAACCCTTTATATCATATGAGCCTCTTACTTTTTAAGAGACAATAGAGTACAATTTGAGTAAATTATATCTTTATAATTTAATGAGTTTAATAAAATAAAAGACATTACTAACTTTTTCTCTTTATAAGCTTCTAGGATCTTGTTACAAATATGTTTGGGTGTGTTATTGTGATCTACTAGGGCGTCTTCGTCGTAGTGATCGTCAACTATACCGCATACGTTGCAAAACATATTTCCTAAAACAATAAACGTCTATTTGATGTACTAAAACAAAACATTGTCCAAGGAAATACAGCGGTTGTAGGTTATCAATGACAAGATAAAATCTCTTTGTCTGTCTCGATTTCAAAAGGATTTAGAGGCGATGGTATTAATAGTAATGATTAGTGTTTTAATTAAAATAAGTATTTTGTAAAAATAAGTATTCAACGTGTTTAAATAGACCCAACAAATGATTGAAGTTATTTCTCACCTTTAAAACCGGACCAGTTTACTTTTAATTATATCACCTGTAACTTTACCTAAACTGAGTTAAGCACGATTTTCTGCAATCTATGCTAATTGTTAAGAGATGTCATGCGGACTTCAAATAAGCACAGTCGAATATTACAAATAACAGCAACACACAAAATTTGATTTAATACATTACGAGCTCCTTAATCAGCACAGTGTAATAGACAATAGAAGTCAAAGAATTGCAAGCATATTGCTGATTTTTTTCATCCATTGGTAAAATTTAGTAAAATCGGAAGTGGAAGTCCCTGACCAAAGACAATCAGAGGAATTACATTTAATTTATATTACCATTGTCAAACGTTATTAAGTAAATAATTAGCAGGCCATAAAATCTTTTTAAAAAAATTATGAAAATAATACTATTAAGAAAATACTACTTAATTACGTGGGATTTTTTTTCTTTTTTCTACATAGTATAATTTTTGTATATGTATCATAAACTGTACAGTGGATCTGTGTGTCTGAAATAAATATATTAATATACGTGGATATGTAAATTTTGTCTCCATCTGGTTGGGTACTTGCAATACATAAAATAAATACATATAAATTAATACTATAATGTAAAAGATAAACTTATGAATTATTATTATTTATGGTTTTTATTTATTTAACGTTTCCAAAAATGGGTAAAATTTAAAGAAGTAACATAATTCGAAATAACATTAACGCATGTTCGTTCGCTATATGTTAAAGCAGCCATTAAATTGTGACTTCCCGTAGCCTAAATTAGCCTATAAGCCTAAATAGATCGATAAGGAACACTGAGATGTCATTCTATTCGTATTCCTGTACGGATTGTTACAGGATACAGTTAGCTTATTATTATTTTTTAAATTAGTTATTACTAGCTTGCTTACTAACACATGAACATTAGCGCTACAAATATTAGAATAACTATTTCATACACTTAGCCATAGACTTAACTAAGCAGTATTTAATTATTCATGTTTACCTATCATTTGAGAAACGCGTCTACGCCTGGGTTCTTTGAGCATTGTCCTTTCAATCACATATAGTTCGTCGAAAATTTCTTTATAGATTCAGTTATACAATGATAACAACTGCTTTTATGACTAGATATTTTAGAAGGCAAAGAACCGAAAATATACAAGGAACTCTTCTAACAGAACAAAGACCCCTACAGAAAATTAAAGTAGAACGTCACCTTTTTGTAACAATTTTTCACCGGCATTGAAATACATAATTATAAAAGGGTTAGTACAGTGTATGTAAGTTGCAGTAAAAGTTAAAACATGCAGTGTTAAAGGTTTATTTCAATAAAATAGACATGGTTAAATAACTTAACTTATTTACATGAAACTAAATTAGTATGTTAGTTCGATGGGATGATCTTAACTGGTTCTCAAGTGCCTTACGCAATTATCATAAACGATGATTTAAGTTTGCTGACATCCTTGTCTTCTCGCAACGGGTATTGGTAGAGGTGATTCATGATCCACTGCATGTGTCTGTCGACCGTGTATCCCAATCCGACGCAGACATTGAAATAGTTGTCACAGTAGTAGCCATGAGCGCATTTCTGACCATAGACATCAATTTCCATTTTTTCAGTACACTGTTCTGCAGGACCCTGGAATAAACAATTAATGTAAACAATTCTGTAATAAGTATTTTAAGGGCGCGCATATGCTCGCGCCCTTAAAAAACATTATGATACCAATATTTGATAATACGCCTTAAGCTGCCAATAAATTAACAAATGGCATTCAACATTGCTATAGCCTTAATGGCTACTTGTTTATTTTATCTTAAGAGTGTGGCACTAAAACATCAAATTCTTTCCACATTTCTTCGCTCTTGCTTGTTGTTTTTACTTTCCGTCCCATATCGGTAAAGATGTGTATAACGTCATGTCTAATCAAATCATTATTAGATTTAGTTTTTAGTTCCAATACCCTCATTGTCATTCAAAATGGCCTCCAATGATAAGAACTACGTTGCTAACACTACAAATAACCCAATGCAGTTACAATTTTTTATATCAAGATAAACAATTCCAACAATCTACTAATTGATCAAATTATATCTGTCATACCCTGTAGCAATCGCGTCGGTCGCCGCATATTTCGTTCACATAGGTACCATATTCACATTTCTTGTACTTCTTGTTTCCTCTCATAATATTGCAATTTTCGTGCGTGGGCAGAACGCCGTTGTTCTCGCAAACTGGGCACTCAACTAGGACTCTATCGTGTAAAATTAATGTTTATTAAAAGTAAGATAAATTCGTATTACAATTGTATTCAATATATTTTAGGCGCCTACAACATTTTAATAGCAATATATAGTCTATACAAAATAACTATGTTAAAAATAGATATCTCTATTTGCTTTTTAGCAAGCTTAATACACCTCAAATGTGACAGTGGCTAAGAAAACTTTGGAAAGCTTAGTTATATACAAAATATATACGCAGTCAGCATTGGTGAATCGACGGACGGAGTTAAGAAGCTCAAAACTCCTTCAAAAACATCAAAATTCTTACGTGACCAATTTTAAAGTTAACTTCATAATTATTATTATTCTAATAGAAATTTACCCTTCTAGATCATCAAAAGATTCGTCGCGCTCGATCATTCTGTGTCTCTCGTACCCTCCTCTATACTGAGCCAAGCAGGCAGTGCCGGCAATGAGCAGGATGTATGCTAGTTGATGCATGATTTTTGGAATTCTAGAGTATTAGAAAATATATTTTTACTCTGTTACTTAACTTTCTACAAATGTTCAGTTATTAAAATTATAGCTTATAATAACACCAGAAGCTATATCATATTAAAATAATAAAATTAAATATTCCTAACAGTTAGGTACTTTAAACAGTGACAACGGCAGTGTAGCTTGTCTTATCTTTTCGGATGTTTATGAGTACCAGAGCTAACTTAACATCAGTTGAGCTTGCCTGTTTTCCTCCTCCAATCATAATAAAAACGTCTATCTTTGAACCAGATTTTAAATTTTTTGGTTTATAAAAATCTGTTTATTAGGGAAATTATTTTAAATGTATAGTATTCCGTATGCTGTCTTAGGCCGTTTACTTGAAGATGTGTGTGAACTTTTAAGCCCAGCTTTATTTAGAGCAGCTTTATCTATAGTTCCAGCCACCATGATGATCGCCAACCTTTATTAAAAATGGCGCCCAAATAAGAATTAACAGTGCACAGGGTTAATAAATAAATGACGTAGCCAATTTATTTATTTATGTGCCGGTCATCGATCTGACTGAAAATCCGTCAGTAGCTATATTTAAACTTATACGCAGACGGTGAACGGAAATTGTAAAGTCAAAAAAATACTAAAAAGTGAAACATATCTGAGATGTTTGATTAAAACTAGTGATTAATATTTTTTTTAATAGATCCTTGGATGGGATGGCAATGGTCATAGGTGATTTCAGGGAGAGGGACTAGGGTGCTCAAGCCTCCTAAAATTATTAGAATTCTTCCGTGATTTTTTTTTAAAGTGAATTTGAAAATTATTATTCTATACGTTAGCCAGCCTCAGGAGGATAACCTCCCACCCATGATAGTCAAGCCCTCTTTATATCAGAATCCAGGATCCCCCACTGGTAAGGTTATGGGGACTTCGACATTTTATTTAATATGAAACGCATGAGCACAAATATTTACACTTTAAGTTGGTATTATTTAAAGATGTGGTATTTTGCAGGCCGAACCAACAAATTCATGAAACAGCTGCTGATGTATTTAGTTCTAAATTATGACTGAATCATTTAAGAACATCGTAATACGCTTGGATTCACTTTTGCAGCATTATTTCCTCTTTTCCTGATATAGCAAAAACTAGTAAGAGATCATTAGAGTTAGGTAGTTACAACCTTTACTTAAGACATATTCCATTCAACAAATAGTACAAAACACGAAAAAAAAATCTGATATAAATGAGTCTTACTAATAATTTCTTAGTAACGTAAGAGGAAAATTTTACATATTATGAAGTTGTAAATTTAATACAAAATCACTTTCTATTTTTTAGCGCAGGAGTCAACCGCATACAATCTTTGTCGAACCAAATTCTTCGATGTTATGAATGAACTAGTAAGCGTACTAAAATTAGACGTAACGAAAATGACATCTCTGAAAAGGTACAAGGTCCGTTCTTATGTAAACATTTATTCGATCAATATATATTTTACGCCAAACCATTACCGTTTATGCATGGAAGAAAAAACGCAATCTTCAAAATAACGCGTCAATGTATTTGTTTGAACTGTTTATTATTTTTAGAAAATCAATGTCGTGGGTTTTCTCTGTCTGTGATGTGACGCCCTTGTCGCCCCACATCTTGTTATTGGTGTATCGTGACTAAACCACATGTAAACGATGAATTTATTTGTAAATTCGATGACAACTCTCATTCGTATGTTGTTATTTCGTATTTGTACTACAAAATTCTACAAAAATGGTTATTACCGATATCTACAATATAAAAAAAAATCGTGTAATTTTATTACTTGTTTGGATTATTTTGTAGAATACTAGATTACAGCTAGTTCCTTAAAATTTAACTAGGACAAACAACATGTGAAATCAAATGTAACTTTTGCTCTGCATTGCTCGACTATAGTCTGCAGCGAAAATATATTAAATATTATAACTAAAATATAGACTTATTTAGTAAAACAATTGTATGGCGTGTTAGTGTAAACAAATTCTTACTAATTCCTTTACTTAAATGTACAATACGGCCGAAGTATCTTGGCGAGTCCGACCTTCGCGCAGAAGGTTGCGCAATAGCTTTTTTAAGGAACA
>DWLR01003369.1:0-13629 GCA_018246295.1 Papilio alexanor hazarajatica | reverse complement strand
AGCACTAACTTTTGGAGTTTTATTCAATATTGTAATTTTTTCAAGGTGGTCTCAAACTTTTGGCCGGCAGTGTACATGGTTATACTCGTATAAATATGTATGGACAATGTAACATTTTCTACGTGGAAATATAAAAAATAAGTTATAATTTCGTGAATTAAATAATTAATTTCTGTTTGTTTTAAACTGCTCATTGGAACTAATGTGAGGTTCTAAATGAGTATCTTTGTATTTTTAGATAAAAAGCTAGTCGGTTGGCGCGTAATAAAAAATTGGTTTTTTATGGTAAATTTTGCATTCGCTTCTTTTATTGTTTAAAGCGATAACAATACAGTCATGAAGTAAAAAAAGAAACAGTTCATGGCCGATGTTAGTGGCTTAAACGCCTTCTTCCATTACACGTGCTGATTCTTTTTGTATATTTAGCATAGGTATAACGAAAATAAATGTAATAATTATTTATGCAAATAATTTTATTTACAAGGCAAAGTAAAATATTCATGTGAGGTTCTTTTGACTGACACGTGGATGTTCACGGGCAAAGGCCACTTTAAAGCAGCTAGCTCCTTTGATAGTTTGCGCGCATTTATTATATTAAAAAGCTATAGCATAATTACTCAGCACAAATTATTCATAAGTATGTTATAATAAAACAATAGTTTAGAAATAAACGCTAATAGGAATATAAACAACAACTTTAAATTAAGAATTTCAATTTGATATATTCTTGATAAGACTATTTAAAAATAGAGACCTTATTCCTTAGATTGGATTTGTAATTATTTGTTATTTTTTTATTCTTTCAATAGGTTGAATGATTAAAAACGGGAAGTTGATCCAACGACTACTAACAGTGGGTCGGTCGTAAATGTTGTCTATTCAATATGCCTTATTTATTTAATACTAATTTTATTTTATGACATACAATGGAGTTGGAAACGTTAACAAAATACTTTAAATGATCAGAGAACCTAACCCAAACGTCTGCATTTACACTGATTGTCGCCGCGTTTACTTGAATCCATTTTCTTGTTCTTAATGGAATTAAGACAAGAACTTCCCTAAGAAATCGAATTGGGGTTTCTTCAGAAAATGTGATCAATTTGCTACATTTTGTCTTAATCTTACGACTAATTAGGATGTATATAGTTTAATTTAAATATTATACTTTTAAATAAACTTGTGTTTGTTGTTCAACGTTTTTGGCTATCAGTTTGTAATGACATTTGTAAATGAGTGGCGCCAACGATCTGATATGTAGATATAATCCTTATAAAGTGGAATGCAAGGCACCGACGCCTACGCGTCATGTGCAAGCAAAGACATCAAGATGTAATTAGTTATATTAGTTTAAAAAAGATATAACTTCTTTGTCGGCGCCGACTACGTGACCGCTATCCGAAGGCGGTTGGTGAAGACAAACAACTAATTGAATTTTAATAATTGTAAAATAATGGTCATCGTTTTAACGGGTCATTAACGTGCCCGTTATAGAAACAGCGATTACGTTTTAAAAATATTTCATTTAAATATTTACTTCTGTATTTTCAGTTATTAATTAAACGTAATACTAATATCTATAAAGATATAGACGTAATTGAAAGATGAGTAATTAAAATCGTAGTACTGTGTCGTTAATTCATCATACATTTACATGAGCGTATTCTTTCTAAGGCTTCTTTTATTATTTCCATAAGTACATTATACCTGTGTACCTAAGTGCGAAATATAAATGTATCTTTTTTTTATAAAAAAAGGTGACAAACGAGCAAACGGTCACCAAAGTGACCGTTGCACATAGACATCTGCAACAAGCATTTGTGAGTTAGAGATGCGTTGTCTACCTTTATTAGTCAGAGGATAGAAGGATAGAAAAATGGACATTTCCTTCTCCTATCCATCCCCTTACTCCCACCCTTTCTTTATTAGAAAAGGATGGGAAGGAGAAGTGGAATAAAATTATTATTATTTTTATTGATTACACTAATAAAGGTGTATATATAAATGAACACCTTTAATAATGTAATAAATTTATTATTGCCATTATTTCTTGCCTACTATTTTCTACAATGTTTCTACATTCGTGGTCGTCGTAATTTTAATAATATTTTCAAATTATAATAATTAAACATAATTTTACTAATCAAAGTAATACGAAACACCAAGAAGATACAAATATTTGATTTTATCGGTGTACCTATAGACCAGATTAGCCATACCATTTTAGGACGAGTTCTGTTTTATTATCGAAGACTTTAAAATACGACATTTTGTATAACATGGTGAAGTTTTTAATATTTATAAACATTATAGCTTAGTATAAAAACATGCTTGCAGGCTTTGGTGCTATTTTAGTCAGCATTTTTATAAGAGTATGTTATAAACAAAGTTTTTAACGGTGAGTGATGATGCGATTCACACAACTGATATCTAGAAGGACAAAAACTAAGTGCATCTTAATTTGTGTACATCAAATAATACTTATACAGATAATCTTAATATTGTACGAAACCATAAATATGACATAATGATCAAACCATAGAGTTGTATTACATCTAAGCTTCACAGAATAGAATCGATAGCGGTGGAATATTTGCCATTTTCCGGTCAGTGCACTGGCTAAGGCTCGCAGAGATATGCGTCGGCTACAGCTTCGCAGAAAAGTGCCCTTATCGCGTCGAGTAAAAAGTAATGCGCTCAGCCTTTATGGCAGTTGCGAGACACGCTCTTTATTACGGAGGGCCGGCCCATGTGGGCTGGGGCCACACTGAGAGAATGAAAATTATTTAAAAGTAAATAATAAAGAAGAACTCACGCATGCCTGCGTATTATAGTATGATAGGTACGTATAATAAATAATGATTGACCGATTGACGCAGTGTTAAGATACTTGCCTTTCACGCCGCAGGTCGTGGGTTCGATTCCCACACAGGAAAAACATTTGTGTGCATGAACATGTCTGTTGTCTTGAGTCTGGATGTAAAGACCACCGGAGGACGAGCAGCAGCGTCCTTTTCTTAGTACGGTGGCACATACTGCGATCGCTAAACTGCCTGCCAAGCGTGGAAATTATGACACATACTGCGATCGCTAAACTGCCTGCCAAGCGTGGAGATTATGGCACATTCCCCCCCCTCCAATGATGCTATCAATGGGGGAGACCTATGTCCAGCAGTGAACGACCATAGGGTCACACATGCTGGACATTTATTATACAGCATAGGCTGAGCAGGAGGTATAATAAATAATTGCAAATTATTTAATTCAATATAATTTATAAGAAGCTTAAAAATTAAAGATCAATTCATTTTTTTACAAGTCGGAATTAAATAAAATTGCATTTACCTCCTTTATAGATGGAACTGACGGTTTAGGTCAGACGAATGTTATTATGAGAGAAACAATCAGTCAAAATGGCAAATATTATATAATAATTAAGGCAAAGCAGAACGATTATCAAGCACATATTATAATAAGTACCAGTAGTTTATTAGGTTATTTTAATTTAAGTGATCTTAGATCTTAGTAGATCATACACGTAAAATCAGAAAAAGAAATTAACTACTAAAACTTACTAGCCACGTGAATACAAAACAGAAAATTTCAATTTCAGAAAACAAAATGGAAATTTCAACAACAACAGCTATTTCCCATTATTAGAGAACATTGTCTATTTATTTTGTATCTAAGTAAAGAAGAAAAACACAGCGATCTATTTGTATTTTTCATACCCTCTATTCTTGAAAATTTTTTTTAGACTCGAAAAATGTGTTAGTTTATGCTGGTCGTGTAACTACTAGGTTACGAAGCAAATCAAATCAATTGTATTGTTAGGTTAGGTTAAGGTAACACATAATTATTTTGTTAAAACATTGTATTTAAAAACTACATTAACGTAAATAATTATTTATGTCATACGTAAAATCATTGCAATGAACTATTTTAAATTACACTACATTTTTTTTTGTAAAATATGTACATACATATTTGATTTCATTTGTTTTTGTGAATCCTTAAATAGAAATTATATATTTAAAAAGTTTCTTTACATTATGCAAATGTTCGTAGATAGGTAATTAAATGCTACTGTTTTGGTATAGTATACCTACTACTGTCCATACGCCGGCTCAGTGAAAAGTAAACACTCGTACAACGTGGAACCTGAAATCTTCTCATTCATGATTGTGTTTAAAAAGAGCTAGTCACGTAAGTTAGCTAGTCACAATGCGATCAATGGGGGAGGCCTATTTCCAGCACTGGACGACCATAGGCTGAGGTGGTGGTGGTGGCCTAAATTGTACTCACTATCACATACTCTGGTTTCAAGACGTAGTCGGTTAAGTGTTACTAATTTAATTAAACTTTGTATCTGTTTTAATTTTGTTCTCATTATGCCAATATCTTTATCAGTATTATTTCCCCTCGCATAAAAAATGATTGTACCTTCAAATCTATCCCGAGCGGAGGGCTGCTCCCTAAACCCAGCCTCCTGCCTCCCCCTCCCTCTTAATGTCCTCCCTGTTCCCTGCCCCGCCGTATATGAATGAGTGGAGCCTGTGCGAATATAAAATGACGGCTTTATTTACGGTTGCACCTCGTAAAGAAGGCTAATGGAGTTACGCATTACTTACGTCTATAGATAGTGATTTTACTAATTCGGAAATTTATGAATATGTTGTATGACGTAAATGACATTGAATTAATTATACTAAACAGTAGCAACTGCACATGCGCCCCAGCTTTGCCCGGGTAGACGAAAAAAAAAAACTATAGACTAGGTTAGGTACTCGCTGACAAAGGTGTTACTTTCTATTGATGACAAAAATGTTAAAAATCGGTTCGATAATTTTTGAGTTTATCCGAAACAAACAAATAGTTCAATGTTTTCTCTTTTTAATATTTTAACTTAGCCATTTTGCGTAACAAGATCTTGTTATGGGCACTAACAGCTCTTTAAATACTTCCGAGAAGTAACAGTAGTATTACGTTGTTTTTAAACCACAAGTTTTTTTTGTTGATACATGTGTTCTTAATGCATTAACTATGCAGGTACAAAAATGTTATACAATTTTATAATTGTACGACTTACGATCATCCTATGATTTTTTCGTGTCTAATATAAAAATTCACTATTTTGCAACAATGGTAAATAATTGACACCTGTATAAATAATGTAAGCATATTTCTCGTGTTATAAAAGATTATCATGCGTAAAACTAAATAAAAACTTATGTAAAGTAAAAAAAATATTCTGACAAGAAATTTTACACTGTACAGTACAGTTGACATCACTTGATCAAATATTTTCTTTTATAATCGTTTACAAATTAATATATAATCGGAAAAACGTAAGTAAAAATTTTCCACTCTGGCAGTAAAAGATTTCGAGGTCGCGTTGTTTTAAATAAGACGGATGGCGTCTGCTTATTTAGACAATGAAATATTCGTACATTAAATATTGATTATGGGTGAATCGTTTTTTCTGGAAAAGGTATCTACTAATTAATAGATATCTATATACTGGTGACCCTGGCCTGGCTTCGCACGGATGGTAAAGTATTTTTTATTAACCTACCTCGTACCCGCCTATAGCTTTTACAATAATTACCTTAAAATAACTTATACTAAAAATAGTGATTTACTCAACTTAATGGACTATGTGTGTAATTATTCCTTGTGAATTCCCGTCAATTAGAGATAAGTGTATGAAAACGGAGAGACGTGGGGATTTGGTTGTAATGAACACGACAGCACCCGACCAACGAGATCATTTCGCGACGACGGTTACTTTATCGGTTGCCCGTAGTTTGTTTGGATAAGTATTTATACTAAACGTAATTTGAAGAAATAGAGTCGTAAATAACACACGAATTTAGATTGATATTTTTTTAAAGAAATAAACAGTTATTGCAAGATAACCATAGAAGATATGCTACTGCGAAGTTTTGTATCCTATGGTTTAGTCCACGTAATCCGTGAAAGTAGAATGTACTCGTAGCCTTCCCCATTGATCGCCACAAAGATCGGTCTTCCGCCGCCCTCATCCAGTGCACTCCCGCAACTTTGACCAGATCATCGGTATCGTTTCATGTAAACTAAATTTTATTTCTATTGTACTTCTACATATAAACAATACGGAATAAATTATTTTTTATTGAAATAGTCACTATACAAAAAAAATTGTCAAAAACAAATGCCTTGAATCTGCTTACAAATTATTTTTATACGAGTATAATAGTGCTATAATATCCTGTGGTATTTATAATTAAATTTAAAAATGTATTTGAAATATTAAGACAGCCTGATAATTAACTTTGTTAAATAAATGTTTAGCAATATTTAGTTTAGGTTCGAAGTTATACTTAAGATCCTTTCTTCTCGTGCTTTCTCCAATTCCATCAAAACTCATGTATATATTTAGCTAAATAATTCATGACGACTAGTATCTTAAGGCTTAGTACTGTCAGAATCTTATTCAAATGATCTTGTCAAAATCCCTGTGTGTTTATGACTATGGTTTTTATGCTTCTCTTCTGTGAAATAAATGTTTTTGTTTTTAAACATTGTACTCATAGCTATTACCTCAGCAAAGAAGGTTTTATTTTAATTTTGATTCAAGAGTTCTAGATATGACACATCTATATATGATGTCTAGAACTCTTGATGAATACGTCGGTAGGGCAAACATAAGTAAAAATGGCTGGTTTGCGTGATGATCAACGTGGAAGACGAAACCTATTGTGCCGACTCTACATAAATTTTTTAAAAGCCGGGGAGATGGTGATAACTTAGATGTAAACCCCCCCCACCCGCGGTGTATTATGAAATTTTTGGTACTATATAACGTAGTGTAGAGAAAGATCGACCGGTTACAAACATTAAAAATACACATGCCCCTAACAACTGCCACGTGTCAATTTTTCGCCCTGATTCGTGGCACCCGGAAGCAATGGGACAACAAAAAAAGCAAGTAGCAAAAAGCGAGAGTGGCAGTAAAAGCGTTGTGCTAAAATAAAATAATTTATTGCGGAGGCCGCAATTGTTTCGCGGACGCCGAAGCCTCTTTTACACTGAATTTACTATTTTGCAATTTCGTTTTTATTGTTCGACGTAGGTACGTTTTGCATTTTTGTCATTACTGGACTTGACACAGGATGTTCACAAAAAGAAAATTCTTTTAAACATATATATTTACAATATTTTAGAGTCTGTGTCTGTTTACTGCTTTCCCGCAAGTTCAAGAATATGCGAGTATTTTTATCAGCAACCCAACTGCCCTAAGAATCCAAGCAACTCTTTTATGTTGCTGGAGATCTTCGGAAGCGATTCTGGTGTGTCGAGGTTAACGCATTTTCAAACTCAATATTTATTTACAAATGTTTAAGGTTAGTTGTGAATCGGAAATATGAGGGACGTTAGACATTAACAAGTTAAAGCAAAAAATTAATTGCGTAAATCTTAAAATAATGACATGCTAATAGGCTAATGGTGTAGATTTAGAAATTGACTAAGAACCGCGAAGACGTGGGTTTGAATCTGCGTTTTGACGAGAAAATGTTTTCGTGATCACTGCCTTATCACAAGCTTATCGGAAATTATTAAAACGATTTTTATATACATATTTTAAAATTAAATCTTTAGTTCAAAATATTGTCTAGATCACTTTTAATGCGTATCATTAGCTGAAACTACAGCAGTTCGGTTATGATGAATCTGAACGTGCAACTTCTTCTCAAGTTACAAACATATTAATACAGTAAGACCACAGTTCCTTCTATTTTACAATTTTTTACATCATTTACGAACCTCCTGTATATCTATTAACTGACCTATGAAAGTAAGCGTCGTTTTTAGTTTTTTTTAAACGAACGTTTCGACTCAGCTGCCCGTGAACATAAATCACCCCCTGCCCTATTCAGTAGCCGAAATTTGCGATAGTTGTGGTATTGTTTCCATTTTAATAGGTACCTGATTTGTTTTAATGAAAGATCTTAAAGTTATTTGAATGTAGCACCGATGAGTAAGGTTGTGTGAGGTTTCTTTTTTATTGTTTGGATAAAAAAAAATAATAACATTGTATATAGTATTGATACACATTTATGCTTATGAAATCGTCTTTGTACAAGAGTATATCGATCGAGGCCAAAAAACTATTGTAACAATTACGAACACGACAAATAATTGAATGTGACCATCAAACAAATTTTATGAACAAATCGTAAAACAGACTCGTGTATCTTTTATGTAATAATAATTGGAATATTTTCCGTTAATTACAAAAAAATTAAGAAAAAAAAAATAGAAAAAAAGTCTCTTAGTTGAACGTGCAAAAAGTATTGCAAGACGACGGCACGAGACGCAGCTGCCGCACTTCCTCTTCCTCACAGAAGGTAAAATAAAAAAAATATATAAAACAAGCGACACTTGAAAAATATCTAAGAACGCGCTACACTTTATACTAATATTATAAATAGAAAATATTTGATTGTTTGTTTTCCCCACTAACACAAAAAATTTCGATGTATATTTTTTTTTACCACAAATTGCTCTTCTATTTTATATTCATCTTATTCTGGTAGAAATAAATTTAATGGTTTGCACACAGCTTCACAAAATTAAATAGTTATATATAGTTATATAATATTATAGTTCAAATAATCGTTCCCAATCTTAAAATTAGATGATTATTTTTAAACCTTATGATATTTTACATGTCATATTAGGAAAAATTTCAAAAAAATTTATTGGTAATTTTTTCATTGAAGAAGGGGCAAATGAGCAACGGGTCGCCAAATTAAGCCGCCGCTCGCAGAACACCAGAGGAATCGCTTATGCGTTGCCGTCCTTGTAGGGAGTACGCTCTTTTCTTGAAAGACCGTCGTATCGGTTTAGAAATAACACTGAGTTTCGTGGAAACCGCGCGGTTGTGGAGTGCTAACTATCAAGGTGGTGGTGGATGGTATTTGATGCTCCGTCGAGTAGTGCGATGTCGAAACTCAGCGGTAGGAATTATTCCAAACAATTCTTTGGTACAATCCCCATCGTATAGGCGGTAAAAAATACAAAGGGAACTGACGTTCCTTTGGTCAACGCTCGAATCATGCAATTTTTCATATCAATTGGGCATTTTGACGATAGTAAAAAGGTCGTTAGATCCCGTTATATTGATAGATCCCTACTATATACATGCATATAGGTGAAGTAATAAATATATCATAAAAGCGTATTAAAAATGGCAAGTCCCTTTTGATAGCATCGTTATTTTATTTTAAGCCTTCAGAAACCTACTTTGCACACAATTTTCCCCAACAAAAGCAGAGCACATAAATACTGCAATAGGTGACTAATATATAAATAGAATTCTAATACATAAACGGGTAAATGTCATTGAAGCTATTTACAGCAATTCTTTAAGATTATTTTTGCCATAAAGCGTTTGCTTCTAGTTCAGTAGCCGATTACCTTTAAATCGCAATTTCTCGGAAGGTCTTTGCACAAATGGAGACGAAAGTAAGTGCCTTTGTAGTTCTTTTAATTCTACAATGAAACAGAAAGTTATTTTTTTAAATACCCTACCAAGCTCATTTTGTTTGTCTTAGCAGCACTTTTTCAAATATTTTATTATTTAGATTGAAATTTTAAAACCGAAAGGACTTACTAAGTTTTTTATTGGTTAAAAACAATGGTGTTTTCAATCGAACTAACGGTATACCTAAATTAAAGACAAATAGTCAAAGCTTATTTCGCCAGTAATCCAAAGATTACATTTCATTATGTGCCTAATTCATAGCCCATTTTTATAAAAGCTTTATCAGTGTTAAGTTACAAATACTAATTACCTTTAGGTTGGTATTAGGTATATATTACATATACATATACTGGTTAAAGATAACAGACTTATTCCAAGACTGTTACCTTTATTGATAAGTTAAAATTTAAGAACTTAAAACATGTAAGAACACTATTAGAATCGTGAGTGGGTCATATCCATTTTAACCTTATGAATGACCCTTTTTAAATGATACCCGTACATGCATCCCAACTTAATTCTAATAAAAAACCTTCCCCCTACGTTTTGTAAGTCAGGTTTATAAAAAACGTAACAGGTTTTTTGGTGCCTTTATCCGTATAAAACGATTAGGCCGCGATTGTCGATAGTTCGGGGGAACTTTTTATCCGCGTCGCGTTACTATGGTGTCAGTTTTTGTATAGATACTGATCGCTCTCACGTTTTTTAAAAGGTTTTTTTTTTCGCTACATCATGTCGGTGATAATTGATTGAGGTGTGTTGTTTACAAGTGTGTGGGTTTTTTACACAAGGTCAAGAATACCTTTTATAGGGGATACTTTTTTCTGACTTTTATTCTGCTATGTGAGATTATGATAAAAAGATAATTTTTTTTATGATACTCGTAGTTAGTTTGAGTAGTTTAATAAACCGATTGTTTAAGTTTGATTAAGGGCTCTGAGTGACTGTGTAAAGATAGCGTCTTAAATGATTAGTATCCGAAATCAGTGGTCATACTACAACTGTAAGCGATTGATTTTATCTGAACGTCGGAGTTTTTCTTCACATTACAACTAGGAAAATATCAGTTCAGTTTTCTACTTAGAAGAACTAGAAAAATGGCCCAAGAAAATAATAAAAAATGTAATTGTTATTAATTACACAAAATAAATAAATAAAAATGTTACATGTATAAGTATAGAAATAAAATATATGGGTGCAAATTTCACCAGCAGATTGTGTTCATTAATAGTTGGAAGAAACTGACTATAAGTTTAACTATGAAGTTAAATAAATAAATATTGAAAAAAAATAAATAAACAATACAATAAATTTAACAGAGTGATCCAAATAAAAGAAATACATGCATGTAATAATATTACATGCATGTAATATTATTACACGCATGTAATATTACTACATGCAAAGGAGTTGTAGCTTCAGACTAGTTTTTTCTTTATTTTTGCATTATCAATAGTAAAATTTATGGGCCATTATGACCTTCGAACTGCAATGATGCATTTCGAAAGTGCAATTTATAATTTATTTTATCTCAATACAAGCAATGAGTTATTATTACGGGTCAGTTGTTCTGAGACGCTGTTTTCTTTGTTGTTCTGCCCGCTGGGGTCAAAATGGTCGAGGGGTCAACGATTAATTTCAATTTTTGAGATATTTTCATTTATTTGTGTTATATAATCGAAATTGTTAAGTGTGTTGGGTGAGGTGAGTCTTTTGTTATATTTTGTACAAAAATACAAAAAAAAAATCAGATTCAAATTATAATTTCAGTTGTTAAAATTGTCTGTTTTCTAAAAAAATTGTTAATTTTATACGCGCAATTACTTCTTCCGTTACTTCTGCAGCCAAGCCTCATCATCCATCCAGCCATCAACCGTATAATGTACTCAATCAAAGCTTTGTCACACAGATGCCGCTGAAACAGTGGACTCTCGCAACTTTGTCCAGATCAGCGGTTCATCTTCTGAGAAATCTACTCGCTGTGAAAATAATTATCATAAAGAAATGTTTATTTTACTTTGCTCTTGAAATTTGCCTATTGACTACGACCCTACAGCGCACAGTGGTCCACAAGTGGCATATGCTACAGGTTTAATATGTACTACATATAATAAACATATAATAAAAGGTTAAATATTAACTTTTGACGATATCTACTATAGTTTAGATGATAGTTTATTTACTGAAGTGTCGAAATTAGATAACTCTGTTGTTTTTCAGTAGCGAGTTTTTAAAATATTTTTCCTATAAAATATTATAGTATTTAGAATTCCATTTCTTAGTATTAATTTATAAATTTTGTTCAAAAAAGAAAATTCATGCACCGTGGTGTTAAGTGGTGTTTGTTATGTAAGCCTGTATTTTTTAATTTTTCTGGCGTAAGAATATTTCTAATACTCTATTTAAAAGATGTAATTTTTTCTTTAATTGACATAAATCTCAGCACACCCCAGCTTTTATCACATCTTAACCGTTAACCTTTAGCCCGCAAGACGCGATCTGACCGTTAAGCGATTAAAATCCTAACACAATCGTACCTATTGACCCATAACCTACAACTTTCCCATCCTTGTACAACAACAAACGAACGGTCTCAGTTTTCAAAATAAATCAAAGTTCGAACACAACAGATTGAAATTCACCAAAATGTGTCAAAATCGAAGCAACGGTTCGAACCGGACAATGGCCGAATATAGGCTACGGTTACATTTTATTTCATACGAATCGAAAAACGGTAACAATGTACAATTGTTGTAGTCGGAAAAAGGGTAGATTTTAGTAATCTTCTTAATGGCCTGTGTGAAAAGATTATAAATTAAGTTTCTGCAACAAATAAAAGTGACCCCCGGGTATTGTCAGGGTGTCAATATGTGTGACCGTGGCTATTGTGTTTGACCCCGGGTTTAGCGCCAATTTGCGATCGCTTCGCTTCACAGCCGTGATCGTCCGCGTTCAGCAAGGATATAAAATACTTTACTTATCCCCGATTCGATATCATTACTGTAATGGAACGAAAAAAAATTAAGAGATTTTCAATTCATTAAATTCCAAAGGTTTTTGTCAGCCAAAACAAGTTCTTTTTGTTTTCTATTCAATAAAAACTACGTAAATCTTCATGTTACATTATTATGTCATTGTTTATTAACTTAAATTATTTTAAAAAGCCTGAGCTTGTTTCGATTTATCTACTTTCTCTTCTTCTTAAAATATAAAAACTTATAGATAGAGGTACCGTAGTCAAAATAATGTTGAAGTTCTAACATTAATGCAATTTAATTTTCTTTTAATATTCTGGGACATTATTCGCACATAACCATCTGATCCCAAACTAAGCAGAGCTTGTGCTATGGAAACAAGATAACTGATATACTACATATTACTACTTAGTTCTTGTAAATACATACTTATATAGATAATTACATCCAGACTCAAGACAAACCGACATGTTCATGCACACAAATGTTTGTCCAGTGTGGGAATCGAACCCACGATCTGCGGCGTGAATGGCAAGCATCTCACCAGTCGCGCCTGCTTGTCCGTCAAATTATATATTTAAAATATTTACTTATAAATAAAATATAAGCACGAAATCAAGTACAATCATTATTGTTCACACGTTAAGTTAATTAGCTTTTAAGCATTATTTATTTCTCGTGGTGTAAAATTAGTTTTTATGAGTTATTAATTTTTATTAAAAATATTACGACAGACTCTTTTCCGTCGTAATGTATTTAAACCAAAAATCTAGTTTTACACATTTTATTTCAATAGTTATAAGTTCTTTTATTGTATTTCACTCGGTGGATTCTAAAGTGTGGCGTCAATGTCAATTAATTCGTATTCTTCCTCGGAGTGTTTTGCGAAAACAGTGAGGTAGGGCTTTTTAATTTTTTTTAATGATTCATCATCTCCCTGCCATTTTCCCATTTGCGTAGGGTCGGCACAGTATGTACTATCCTTCCATATATCCTGGACTCTACTGTAGTCCATACTGCAACTGGTTTTGGCTATAGTTTTATAGCCGGCCGCCTGCCTGACGCCAACCCTCCTTAGGAATATATATACTTATATAAGGTATTTAATATGACATTATAAAATAG
>DWLR01003368.1:0-13631 GCA_018246295.1 Papilio alexanor hazarajatica | reverse complement strand
TTTTGCTTATCACTATGTTTTGTTATGTGTTGTGCTGTGTGAACGGATTAAATGAATTATTATTATTATTATTATTATTATTAAAATTTATGAGATAACACTAGATGTCATTATTCGAATTCTCAACATCTTTCCGAAAAAATGCAATGACAAAGGACTTTAATGAATAAACGTAAATCAACAAAATCGTTATTATTTTTATATAAATCAGAATAATATGCATTTGCTCAAGACATCTTTAGTATTTAGGTGATCATAAAATATAAATACTGAAACATATTAAGAGCCTCGTTAATAAGTTGCAATAACATGATCTGCAAAGTGTCAATTCAATTACAGATATATAACAACACGCAATGTAAACGATGACAACATCGAGACAAGACGAAAATGTTAACAAAAACCAAATATAACCACTGAAGGTTGCCGCTTAAATAGACCTTCATGTGCAATATAGGTACATTATATAGGTAGTTTATAAAAGCTTTGTGATACTATTGCTTATGATTTTATGCAAATATTATGAGGTGATCAGAGATAGATTTTATATTAGATGACGTTCTCATACTATGACAACGCATGAAAACGGACAGGATATAGATGGAGGAGAGAAAATCGTTTAGAATCGCGATTGATTTAATATTGACAAGTGAGAAATATTTAGTGAACAAGCAAATCATTAAAATATCGTCGTTGGCATTGTATGATGCAAGGATGAATGAACAGAGTGACAAATCTATGTTGCGAAACTGAGTGGCAGTGGTGGTAGAGAACGACTCAGAAAAACTTATATCGGTCAAATTAAAGACGATATAACGAGTATCCGTAATCGACAAGCTTGCATAAATGTACCTATATAAATGAGAGGTGTGCCAGGGTCGCGCCAAGTAAAAATCCGTAATCTCTGTCGACCTCTCTGGGTCATAGGTGTGAGTGTTATGTATGAATTATTGTTGCTTTAAAAGGAAAAAAAACACTATGAGGTTAGATTACTGTCTACTATTAGAGATTTCCCAGAAACATCATTGATATCATATTTCTGGGAAATTAAAAAAACATTTTGTAGAAAGTTAAGACAAGACAAGAGAGCTTACGAATAAGTAAATCTGGATCGTAAAATCTGTTTGCTACCGCAATGTTTATAAGAGCCAGTAACCAGTAGCCACTCATCGAACTTTTAAGTATTGCAAAAAAAAAGGAAAAACGTAATCATCTTATTTATTCATGTTACAATGATATAATTCAATCTTAATCTTCATTATTTCCTGTTATTTTTTTTTTACTTTCATGGATTTAAAAAATGCATTCACGTCGTCATGCAACGTCTGACACAGTTCCCACAAAGCGACATTGCTTATACATTAAGAAGCTTTTTTTTGCTACGAATAAACTATTGCTTGACCACAAACAATTCTGCTAAATTGCGATATTGGGAGGAAATGAACGCACTGGCTTAGCCTATATATAGTAAACAACTGAAGATATTCGCGTCCGCAAAATTTATTCTAATCCTTAACAGTATGCTTTATAATTGAAATTTCAAAACGCTTCGTCCGAACACTAGCAATAAGAGGTACTGCAAAAGTAAGTATTTGTCACGTTACGGTAAAACTTTATTGAGAGCTTATATATTTATTAAAGCGAAGTTGACGAGCGTTTCTTAATGCATTATAGTGGGCTTAAAACAGGTACATTATAGGCACAAGGTCGTTACAATAATTAATATCGGGTCTGTAACGAGTGATCGACACGTAATGCTATGCTAAACCCCGACGTTTAACGCATTGCTTCATTAATATCGCTTGAATTAAAAGTAGACTAAGCTATAAACCTCATACACACTCGTACGTGAAATACATGGTAATACATTTCATGTACGAGTGTGTATGAGGTTTAAAGAGAATTAAAACCGGTAGATTTGAATCAAAATCTGCTTAATATGTTTTCAAAGGAAGCTCGTTAATCGAATACACTCACGCGCACATACAAATTTATTTAAATTTTGACATGTAACTATTAATTTATATATTTCATCATTGTAATTATTTGACACTTCCTTCAACCTCTTTTGATGCTCAGTTGCGTCTTTTTCTTCGACACCCTCACTTTCCCATCATACTTCTTAAGGTCTGGTGTACGATAAGTTATCTATTCTCAATTGTACATAAAATCTTTCAATAACAAGCCTCCGAGAGTCAATCTTACCATCTGTCACGTAACAATGAAACGTGACTAGCTTGCAATATCGTTGTCTGCTCCACTTAGTATAAAGAGAATAGAGCTTATTGATTTTAATTATAAACACAAATTGTAGTCATGTGCCGGTGATTGGGTGGCCCGTGTCTTAATATGGAGTCTCCAGATCGAAACCGGAACAGTGGCTACCACTGACTTTTTCGGAAGTTGTGTGCAATAAAATATTACTAGTCACGAAAGTATCGGTGTACTCGACACTTGTTTCATAGTTCCAAATAAGTTGAAGTATTTATGCTTCTGTGTTCCGTCTGAAAAGTAAACTGCCGGGAACCACCTATTCCCATTCTGACGATTCCCTCCACTGTCCTACATAAGGTACTGGAAAAACATTTGAAAAGCATATAGTTGGTGCGAATATTTATTAGTAGCTGTAGTCATTTAACATGGCTTTTTGATTTATCACTTGCAAGTTTGTAAGAACTGTTTTGAAAACTTATTCGTCTTGATGTTGAAATTATCTCTCATTGTATATTTTTTTGCCGTCTAATAAACACTACATAAAGAATTATTAAATAAGTAACAGGGTATCCGTCTCATGTTCTTATAATTTAGAAACCTACCGAGTATCTAAAAGACAACCAGTACCTACCCCAAATTGTAGTTCGTCAAATTAATGGGTGGTTTGGAGAAGCAGTTAGTGGAATCTCATTTAGCACATTTGGTCTAGGCAATAATACGAGGAATAGTGAATGCCATATTTATTAATACTGGTAAAGTTAAACAGCTTTGCCTATCTTATCTTTTTCGTAAATCATTTGACGAATATATATATACTTTTATCTTTATTCCCATGACCGTGACCTCTTAAATTAACGTCTGTTTGCAACCAACAACATGCGTTCCTACCAACAGACAAATACGCAAGTGCGAATACATCAATGAGTCACACCAACGTTGCATAATCTGAAACACAATTTCGACACAGACACTCAAGAGATAGAATAACGAAAGATAAAGAATTCTAAGTAACAAATCCAAGACACCGTCAAAAGGATTTTTAATATATTTAAAAATAAACAATGATGATGACCTAAAAGACGTGAAGGATTTTCTTCATTACAAATACATTTATATCTAAAATTACTTATACGAAATCACGTTGTAGTACAAAGACCGCAGAATATGACACTGATTTTTGGGACAAAATACCGTTGCCCTGCGTACTACATCGTGTATACGTGTTTGCCAAATTTCACGATTAGTGAGCTATTTTGGTGTTCCACTTGAAATTTGGATAAACAAATCAAAATCAAAATTAATTTATCTTTATTTTTGAACAATCCGTTAAGTTTTATGGTTATATATCTACATGGTAAATAATTTACTAAAAATAAGCATTGCTATTCGTTCAAAATTATCTAGAATAAGGTTAAATAATAGAAGTAAAAAATTTAACAAAAACTAAGTATCTATATCTCCGTTTTACAATCTTTAAATATGACAAATAACCTGATTGAAATTGTCGTATTAAAAATATTAATTCAATAACTTAAATTCAAATGAACCATTGATAGCGAAGTGACGATTAAGTTGTGGAGCAATATAGAATCAAAGTGTCCGGTTTCAGTTTCGTAATGAGTTTATTATCAGGACTTCTTCGAATTTGTTATCCGCGCAGTGTGTGGTTCACTTCTATAGAACTGTATTGGAGGCACTCTTCTCTTGACTTCTTCATAAAAAACAACCGATAGAAAATTCTGGAAAATAGCATCAGTGGAATATTATTAGTTATCTTACATCTTTGAGAACAACTTTAAGCTTGACAGAATGTGCTGTTCTTAAAATTTAATGTTTTTATATATTGTGTCATACTTTAAATCACTTCGATATTTTATTTCTAATACTTTGAAAACGGTATTGATTTCTGTTGTATCTTAATATGTAAGTATACAATGCAAGCATTATTTTTCTTTAGACCGTTTTATTAACAGTCTATTATTGCCATTATTAATATGTCGTACAAAGAAAATTCACTTCGTAGTAAATTTTCTTCTTCAACAATGTAATGAGGCAAAAAATGTCCAGACGTCGCAAGCTCCGGGACCTTGTCTAAGCAGTTTGTTTCATCTTTAGAGGTTGCGGAGGCTTCTTTCACGTTCTGCAGTGTTGAGATATTGTCTAAATCTCGGTCTTGGTCCACTGACATCGCTTTTTCATTTAATAAGATAAATATTTACGCCTTTATACGTCCCGAAGTGTTTTTGTCCGACCGTAATTCAATCGGCCGGTCAAAAGAAACGCTCGGATGAACGGCTAAGTTATACTTTCAGTGAATATCAATGTTTCAATTTTTATACTCAAATTGGTTGCTTGTTTAATAAACCGATTGATTGGTATTTTGCAATCCTGCGGTCGTTGTGTTAATTTTACTCAATCCCAATACTCAGGTACTATTCCAATATACTTGTTCGACCTTAATATATTTCTCTTTATTCTATTTTTTTATTTAATTCAGTGTCATTTTCGCTTAGTTTTTTTTTAGAAGTATAAGTATTTTCATATATTTTTAAATAGAAAAATAAAGAAAAAGCTTTATTTATTGCCACTACAATTCAGAGATAAACTTAGAGCTAAAATATGGTACACTATTCTAATTTAGCCTTATTTGTACAAATTTTTATCCCCAGGCTCATAAAATGTCTTTATGGGTTTCTTTTGAATGCTTCGTTTAAAAGTGGAATCCACAATTTCAGCCAGTAGACCCTAAAAAGCTAAAGCTAAGTTAAACGGCTCTAATGCTTCGAATTTTAACATAAATTACGTCATACTGTTAATTTCTATAATAGATCCTAGATTATACAAGAAATTATGGTCAGGACTCCATGTTTCGCTAAAACAATTTCTATGGAGCTTCATCTTAAAAGTATTACCATAAAAACAAAAGCAATACCGTTTCGGGGCCGTCGAGCCTTAAGCATCACAAGTCAAGTACAACAGACAATTCGACTACAGTTATGAAATGAAATCGGATTTGATATTTAATAGTGAGGTGATCGAGGCCAAGCGGAGATACAAAAAACGGACCCCAGCGTCGCGCCCGCGCCACCAAAGTTCACGACTACCATAGTAGTCCATTATAATGCACTGTTACTTTTATTATAAAGGAAGGGAAAAGGAAATACTTTTCGTCTTTTATTATAATAATAGATACTAGACGTGACGTTACACTTTCTCAAAAACATAAATTTACTATCAAAAGCGAATCAAAACGGCACTAGTGATCTGTAATTTCGCGTTTCGATTTTTTGTTTTTAATCTAGTTTTTTTTTAATAATTTTTGTCATTATCTTATCCATCCAGAAAACAGTCATCATGTGCTGTTTTTATTTTGACACATAACCAAAAAAAAATAAGATTTTTAAGTATTTCATGATTAAAATATAATCATCCAATTTTCAAACAAAACTAAATGTATTTAGATGTTCTTTTAATCAGTCGATAAAGTAAAAGAAACGTTATAAGCGTATTACGGTCAATAACGAATGATTGCTAATTTGAAAGAACATTCTATTGTCGTTAAGATAATATAAAAATTTAAAAGGCGTTCATATCGCCCGGTGCACAATAAATATCACAGATTATGACACAGTTTTTAAATAATACATTTGAAAATAATTCATATTTAGGATCGTGACTATGTCCTTGCGTTTCAGTAAGTCAGAAGTCTGGCGCCACTAATTCAAATATAACTTAGTAAGAGCATCATCCCTGCATAAGTTATGTTACTCACGCCTTGTCGAGTGCGAATTTTGCTCGACGAAAATAGTAAAGTAACTCGAACAACGCTTTTTTCTCGCAGGCAAAAAGTATTCAATAGACGTTTTTTCAATCAGTTTTTTACCCATCTGTTCTTTGAGAGTTATAATTCTTAGTACACATGGCACTTTCGATGAATACGCAGTGGATACGTTTGTTACAGTATGCAAATTGTCACACATATCGCCTGCTAGATATTCATCACCATAAATTAAAGATAAAGAAAATATTAGTATCACAGCATTCGAATTTCGAATTCTGAAATCACAATCAACTGGAGAATTATTTTTCATTCTACATCATTATTCTCATTTTTTCAAGTAAGGTGTATCAAATCAATTAAACTGTATCGAAGTTTGATATTACAAGATCTCTATCAACATCTTAAAATATTTTACAGATTGTTTATTCGATTTATCTGCTTGCACAATCTTAATGAGTAAGAGTAAGTTACTATCATACTATGAATTGACTTTTATTATTTTGTATAACCTTAAAAAAATATGTATTAAACTTTATGTTACCAATGTTTCTACGGTGAAGATTATTGTAAAAAATGATATTAAAAAAAAACACCGAATTGGAATTTTTTATTTTACAATTCATTCTGATTTACGTTGATTTTTAAAATATTTTTGTCTTCATTTCATTTTAAAACTCTGGTACCTATTATAATTCTCAACTTTAGATGACTTTCTACGAATTCTAATATTGCATACATTGGCAATTTAAATCTACTTACAAAATTATATAACATAAAAGATACGGTAAAACAACAGTAGAACGCAGGATGTAACCTGAAGCAGAACTAATGCAGCTGCCAATACTTGAATAAGTATCCAAGAAAATGTGTACTCACTGAAACTTTTGACAGCACTGAATCGTGTAGCCGACCTTAAGAGGCAGAAACGAGTCCTCCTCAAATTGATCAGTACAATGGTAATGAAAATATCCAGTCACTAGCACTGAACACGGCACTCTGAAAATCAAGTTATCACTTCACGAATGTCCCGCCACGGGGCCCGTGACTAAACCCGTTCCAGAGGAGACCGAATTACCGGTTTTAGGAAAGGTCACTCTTAAAGTTTGCAGCAAGGCAGACGGTTCCACTTCAACAGCGTTCGGGTTGAAAGGAAAGTCTTAAGAAAGTTTCGTGTGTTAAACTTTTTTCGCGATCGAGGGATGAGCGTTGCGGCGCCGAGCAACACATCCGTCGCCGGCGGTCGCGTGGAGCAGACTAACGCCGGGCGCGTTGTCGCGCCGCGATTGTGCACTGTGCAGGCGAAGCCTCCGCGTCGCCACACGCGCTGCTGTGTGCGTAGCTAACTCGCGGATTCCTCTACCGAGACACTGTAGCGATACGGCGAAAATTATTGTACGTTTTACATTTCTCCTTTGGTTAACTAATTCTGTTTCACCTGACTCTACTTTCATTGACATACACTTCAAGATGCGTCGAGAGGCTGTTCAATAAAATACAATAGTTGCGATCGGCTGTGGCATCAGGTTCTAAAGCTTTGCTCGTTTATTGCCATGCGTCTAGAGTCGGGTGCATAGTTTTACAAAATTAGTTTTTGTCTGCACCGTCTGGAACCCTAAGAGGTCTCAGAATCACAGTAATGAGTTCGCTGAACCACTAAAGGGTCCGCGTTTTTAGTTTCGTCCAATATACACCGTATTTAAGAAATTTTTCGTAGGCAGAGACAAAAAATGTAACCATTATTACTGCGCACCAACGTGTGTGCCGTATCACTTCATAACGGCGCTAAACTCGGTTCGATATTTTAAAAAATTAAGTCCTAATAACCCACTTTAGCGACTGGTGTTTTATCGCCGTTCAACAAATAAAACGGATGTGGTAATGACAGGTACAGTACGAATTCTCTTATATGGTACCCCGTAAATTTAATGTAATTTATTATTTTAATGTGTCTTACGATTTGATATGCTTGCATTGCAATTTAAATCCGCAAGGTATGATCCTAGATGTAAAAATTTGCAATTACAAATGTATAATCTATCAGTATATGAGCTCTGTTATCGAGAGAGACTCACCTTTCCATGGATCTATGATCTTATAAGCTCCGTTAGAAAGGGAATATTATTACTGTCTCATACCACCCTCATTAGTTTAAAAAAAGGTTTATTTTTGTGAATGTTTACAACCCTGTTTTGTTTTTATAGGAATGTTAGTTATTAGTAAGAAACTGTAACTAAATAAAGGGAAGCGAAATGTAAGTTTATTTAGAAGCGTGCATTAAAAGTATATTGCACCCAATCCCTTCTGTTTATTGCCGATATAAAAACTCGGTGAGTGAATACAAATTTTCATCGAAATTCTCCGAGCAGACTCGTATGAGAACTAAATGTGTTCCTTTGAACGAAATACTTTTCGGAGAGAGCTAATGCGCTTTACGCTTCAATTAATTTTACACATATATGTTGCTAAAATGCTTTGGAGTTTTTTTTTTATTGAAGTTTGTTTTACTGCAAACAGTTGTTAAATACTTTCATTTTATAGTGTAAACCTTTTTTTTAAATTTACATTCTAACTATATACATTTTAATTACAAGTTAAAACTTCGAAACTGTCATCATAGAGCTTTCAATATGTAACTTACGGTATTTTTAATTTTCCATCTCTTATTAAGATTTACATAAAATAACTTAAAATTGTCCATCTTTTATCACTTATTTTGACTTGATATAGGACTGACCGGTTGGCGCAGTGGCAGGACACTTACCTTTCTCGCCGCAGGTCGTAGGTTCGATTTCCACCTAAGACAAACGTTTGTGTGCATAAACTTGTCTGTTTGTCTTCGAGTCTGGCTGTAAAGACCACCGGAGGGCGGACAGCGGCGTTCTTTTCTTAGTACGGTGGATCGTACTGCGGTCGCCAACCCGCCTGCCAACCGCGCCAATGATGCGATCAATGGAGAAGGCCTGGAGAATGCCTGGGGAATGTCTAGCAGTGGACAATCATAGATGTGTGTGTGTATTGAGACAATTCTGTCTCTTTTATAATTCATTCATTCTACATTGTGAGAATATTCATTTTCTAATTCATTCATTCTACATTCTTTCTACATTGCGAGAATATTCATTTTCTCAGAAGAACTGGTTACTTACTAATTATTAATTACTCCTTTCTTGCTCTAGTCATCTTTCAGACAATCCATTCATACTTCCTTACGCCTACCAATGTATCCCTCCACACCCATATCTACCTTTCTCCTTATCACATGACATTCTTCTTTCCTCATGACGTGCCTATACTTTGGTAACGTATTACTCCTCAATTTATTTACCACTACTACCTGTGACCTGTGGTGCTACCTTGGTGACATAAATTATTTATTAAAAACACAATTCTGCTGCGAAATAATTCAACAATGTATGTAATTCATATATTTATTACAAAGCTTATTTAAACCAACATGACAGCTGTTGATCCCCTCATCGTCTCCTGCTTTATTTTCTTGTTTTTTTTTTTTCATCACTTCCAACATTCGAGTAAGGCGCTCAGATTCCCACGTTACCATTACGTCATTTATAATTAATAATTAATACATGACATTATGTAAGTCATTTGCCGCAAATGTAATTAAAAATAATAATAATTTCAAAAAATGCTTTTAATTCAGTCTTTTAAAACTTTTTTTGGGAGCGAGGTTGCAAGAAATAATTCTCTATCTCTCCATCGTAAAGGACAACACTTGACACTTATCTTATCCTGTCTCGAGAAAATAACCTAAACATATAGAGACAATATACGGAAAAAAACGATTGATCGCTGGTGGAACAATAATCTCATAAATCTAAAAGGCCCAATGCAACAGACATAAATATAGCTGTCTGATATTAATAGCACAGATAACATATATAATAGAAATATAGCTATCTGTTATTAACATCAGAGTTTATTTTAAAGCTTATTATCATGGACAAGTATTTCTGGTGGGCAATTAATAATAAATCCTTGCGCACGCCAAAGTTCCCTCGGTAGCTTACAATCGGAACATGCTGACGAAATGTTCTCGTATTCGCACGGTCCCTTCTCCGCGGTTTCGCACGATTAATGTTTAGCCGCTGATAACCCGGACCTTATGCCCTACCAAGATCTCTCGAAACATGCTCACTCTTGTTTTTAAAACGTCACACTTACAGCCATAACTGTAGCGGTAATATTATGCTTCTACAACACGTCGATATTCAGAAATCGTGGATTTTTGGTACTACCGTAAAACATTATACGAATTATTATCATTTCATAGCATAGCAGTAACCGCTATAGAAAACTCTAATACTCGTATTCTATGTTAACAAACGTAACGTATCAACTTTTTCCGTCCTCTTATCGTTTGCACATTCTTACCTAGTATAATGATTTCTGGCTGGAAACGCGCTTCAGTCTTATTGTGTATAGAAGGAAAATACGCCCGACATTAGGGCATATCCATGTCCGCCGACTACTATTGTCAGCCTCGAATTAAAATATAGTAGTGGTCAGCTTTTGATAAACAACGTACAGAATTACATTGAATGTCCAGTCAGTAGCTCAGAAAGATTATCTCACAGTTATTTCCCGCATCTTAATACAATCATTAGGTAAAACTGCGACGCATTACCTGTTCATAATATCCTGCGCAGGGTTTATCTTCGCAACAATCTCAGAATCACAATAACGATCGTTTATTTGTTACTTTGGTCATATTAACGGTTAATTGGAGTTTTAATAGATAACGTCCGAAGTGAATTTGCAAAAAAATTACGACTACGAAACAGGCTCTATTTTGAAAACACAGATTTTAGCCCTAAATGCAAACAGATAGAATCTCAGACGGCTAATGAGTCAGACTTTCAACAATTTATATTTTTATCGTATTCAAGCGATTGAAGTGATTTAGAATGTAGCATACACACTATCCGGTCATCGTCCTGCTTGTCTCGTCGCTCCCGTCAAATGAAAAAAGCTCCTTCGGTGATAGCAATTATTTTCCTCTATTACAATGTATGATGATTTATAAGATGCTTACCATAGCGGAACAGTAAAATATCCAATAAAATTTATGCTTTCAAATAAGTCCTTACTGTCGCAGTTTAGTGCAGCAAATCTTCCCTTATACTTCAACGCTAGGTTCTTTAGTTTCTCTGCCAATTTGGCACCGTACACCGTCTTATTCAAACAAACATCGTCAGTTACACAAAGGTCCTCTAGATGTTTCAACACAGTCTATGGATTCTAGGGAATTCAGTAAACATAATTTTCGTTCCGCTAATTAGCTTACGACACACGGCTCGTCAGCTCGTCCAACTTAACATGAACAAGAAATACGTTTTGGAAACGACACATCCGTAAGTGAATACGTTTTCAAACAATTGAGCGTACGTTCCCAGACAATTGGATACGTGTGTTAATTGTCGAAAGTGATAGTTTGGACACACTGCCCTGAAGGAAGGATGAAATATTGTACGTTAATGTACAATTAACATATATTCACTTACTTTAAGCGTGTGTTTCTTGACCGTGCGTCAACTATCACTGAACTCTTTGAACATGTTTTAAATCGTTTTGGGAATAAATTGATTAACCATTTTTACAGATATGTTCTCATTTATTCCTCACAGTTACATTTGTAATCTATTACTATTTAACAATTATAACGATTACAAAATGTAACATCATCGCAGTATAGTTTACAGCCTATCATAAATCACCTAAAGCTATGGTAGAAGATTTATTGCGGTACTCCTTCATTAAACTAAATTTCTACATATCTAATCGAATTATCCCTGTAATTTTCGATTTGTTGAATATTTGTTCGTCAATCTTAAGATCGTGTGCATCCTTGTGTTAGAGGTAACTAATTGCTTTGAGGTTATCCGGCGCGGCAATTAGACAAGACATGAAGTCGCAAACAGAGTTATAGTCACACACTCTCCTTGAGATGCCATCTAATTTACATTTACACTTGATGCCTTATCGTCGCCGTGTTTTCTCTTTCTTTATGCTTTTAGGACGACAACTTTATGCTCGCATACCCAGGGAAATGTGCTCGAAAATTGCGCTCGCTCGTTACTTATTAAATACAAGATGTAGATTAAACTTTAATTTGCTCATTAAACGAGAACACTATATTCCAGTCAGAAGTTAAAAAGATAAATAAACATGTTTATTGTAATAGGTACTTGAAATATAATATCTAACAATTAACATCTACTTCTGTTAATTTTGAAGGCAAATTTTAAAGTCGATTTTAATTAACTGGCGCAGTTTTTTCCAGATAAAACAGCATACAGCAACTAACTCAACAATCAATAAAATAATCGTCAACAAACTGTAGAGAATATGAGTACTCGCATGAATGAAATGTGCGAAAGTTCTACAAATTAATATTATAAACGTATAAATTTGTAATGATGTCAGGAGAAATGTTAAAACTAAAACTAATTATCAGCGTTTATTGTTGGATGTTCACAACCTGTTAGTCCTTAATATAATTCAGTAAACAACTTATCGTACATAAAAACTATAACTAATCATAACTTCGAGGTCAGCGCAATTTAAACTTTACTTTTAAATTATTGCCTATAGCACAACTAAAGCTTAGATAAAATAGATTTATGTCGTATCAAAAACAATGAGATCCGCTCGGACTCTCGCTTAATATCTCGGTGTTTCCTCTCAAAGCAATATCAAGTTGGGCGTCATAAGTTAAAGTTGCAATCTGGGTACATTAGTAAAGCGGTTATCTTGGCAGGCGAGCGCCGCGCCTCAATAGTTCTCTGGCCGTATAACCTTGCCGATGTCCCTTACTAGGAACATTCACACTGACATTTCACTAAATTAAATAATTATAACTCGATAAAAGATTTAATGTAAATTGAATAGTTAGATTTTTATACTTCAAGGAATGACCACTGAGTTGCCAATTGATAAGAACGAATAACGGCGTGGAAGAAGGAAACGTGTTGTGCCGACCCCACTTAAACGTGGGAAAACGGGCAAGGGAATGAATGAATAAGATTTTATACTTCCCAATCACAACAACACAAAATTACAGCTCTGAGCGTCTACAAAGTAGCCTCGATGATGATAAAGGCTGAAGGTGTACCCCGGCATAGACTATTATTACAGAAGCATTAGAGAGACAGCTTCCCCTTCTCTATACTCATTAGCGCCGTGCTAACAACAGTGGCCCAGACGAAACCCGGTTTGAGTTGAAACCCAACATAACCCGTCTCCACCACTTAGTCGCCAAACTAGCTTCATACAACTCAAAATCCGGCTTTTCTACTGTAGTTTTTACATCATCAGTTAATACTTTTTATACATATCTCCTTTCTTAATTGAACGTTTACAACAACAGGATACAGGAAGTGGGGAACGGGTTATTACTTTCATCATTAAACTTCGGTCAATGTTTTGTAAAAAAACATTGCTAACATTCATAATATATTACATTGTTCATGATCAACATTTTTGTTCTGTATTTCATCGCTTTTTGTTATCTCGGTAAAATTTTATAAAAGATATTCTTTTTTTTCTCCACCAATACACACACATACATACACACACACACACACACACACACACACACACACACACACACACACAC
>DWLR01003367.1:0-13633 GCA_018246295.1 Papilio alexanor hazarajatica | reverse complement strand
CTCGGCCACCTCAAATCCGGTGAAACTGTAGATGCCTCCTCCAGGCAAACAGTGGCAAGTCAGTCACAAAAAAAAAGTAATCCTATTACTTAGCTCTTGATCATCCGGATCAAGAGCCCTGTAACCGATGAAGCTGTAAAAATCGTCAATAACATTAACAGAAACAACGTCACCGAAAATAGAGAGAGAGAGTAATCCTACGTATCCCTCACACCTGATTATGTTTCTAATAAGCATTTTTAATATTCTCCTTATAAGCTGTTCCTTCCCGAATGCCTGGAAGGAGGCCACAATTATAGGCATTCTCAAATCGCCCTGTATCTAATGAAGCTGTAAAAAAAACTAGAGGTTACCAGCAACGATATCTCCGAAAATAGACTTTAGTCCTATAATAGACCTATTTAGCCATGGTTTGGAGCACTCGGGTTCTTTCTGAATTCTTTCAGAGTTCTTTTCGAAATAATTCAGAAGAGTTTCGGCTCCAATTCTTTCTGGGTGAGGCTAAGCGACCTCGACCGCATCTTAGTAAAGAAGATTTAGGTACATAATTCATTACCATTTCTAAAATTAATGAAAGCTTCAAATGTGACAACGATCAGAGAAAAAAATAGGCGTGATAGCAATATGTTTTTTTAGTATATTATTGCTGACCCGTGCTAACTTGAGCGGGTCGCTAGTATTATAAAACTTACATTAACATTAACTACAAATTTATGTTACATTAGCATCGTCAGCTTAAAGTATCCACTACTTGGACCTAGGTCTTAACCAAGGACCTCCATAAAGTTGGTCCTTTATAAGTGGGCTCCCTCACCCTTGACCAGATCGTTTGTCCCGGCCGTGACTCTAAAACGTTTTGGTTAAATCGGCCATCAATTTGACGAGCAATGTGCACTGCCCATTGTGTTTTAAGTTTACCTATTAAAATGTTTAGTTTCTCTTTTACCCAATCATGATGACTGCAGGCTCAGTACTTGCGATCCGCTTTCATGATCAAAATGTGACTTAATCTTGCAACTTCTAACGGTATGAAATAAATGAGGTAAATAAGGCCAATTATTTAAATTCCATTAAAATGTATTTATAAAGTTATTATGTTAAACATTTTGTATCAAATTCGTTATATAAAAAAATAATAATTTGAATCGATAAAAACCACACTTATATAAAGCATTTTATAAAAAGGACTGCAGATTTTCGTTGCATTTCTTAAAATGCAAGAATTTTAAAATAAACTAATAAAATTTTTTTAATTTTTAACTTTAATTTCTATAACTAATGATCTTTGGTAGCCGACTCATCGCGAGGAGGCTTAAGATCAATCACAAAAATTGATACCAATATTCAAACGTGATATTTAAAATACGGTAACATAAAATTTAGAAGCTTTCTTACTTTTTAATTACAATGCGAGAAGTGTCAGAAATTTAAAAGAGAAAAGAAATTTTAACCGTATAAAGTATTCCTCATTTATTATTTTATAAAAAAAATATTTGACCATATTCATCGTCAACTTTTCTCGTAATTCATAAAACATTTTTAACTTCATAAACATCAAGTGTACGAAACAAAAAAATACAAACAAAAACCTTGCTTTAATTTAAAATAAAATTCAGCATACCTGTTAAATATCGTTTAATTTTTCACAACCCCTTAGGGGTTGAACATTTTAGGCAAATCCAAACTTTTAGCCTTCAGACCCGAACAACACAAAAATAAACAAACTCTCGAATATTATTACGTATTTAAATATTTCGTTAAACGCAAAATTGAAAGCGAAAACGCTGCACAAACACAACCGACCATATAGACTGCCAGAGTCAAACTGAACGCGCGGGGGGCGCCGTAAAAGCTCAAAACTCCATGGTATGGTATATTATTCTTATCGCTCCGATATGTCGCATTCCGTCAGATTAATAAAAGTCCCACACAGAATCTAATCCCACACTGTATAACATCTCAATCAAATATCATTAATGAATATAAGCTTTCGACCATTGTACTCCGAGCTTTGATCTGACCTTCTAAGTAATCATAAGTTGAATTAATAGATATTTATCAATAATGACGGATTTAATAATAAGGATAATAATACGGATTTAATTCTTACTTATTTTATCTAGTAACAAGCAAGGCTTCAACGGTAAAAGCTTCTAATAGTTAAGTCATTACTCAGTGGCTTAAAGTTGTAAATATTACTAAAATTATCTCTATTTTAAAATTAACAGTGGTAAACCTGCTGTAGCTGGCATGAATGGACACACAACACTTAACAATGTGTAGAAGTAATATGATAGTGAAGTGAGGTGTTCACAATTCCACGTTTAGGCAAATGAGGCATTTGCTTTTAATCGATCTAAATAACAAGCAGCGCCATCTATCGTCCAATAGATATCTTATTGTCAAACTTGTGGAAAACTATTCTACCATTATTAAATTTTGCAAATGCAGTAGAGGTCCACAGTAAAGTTAATTATAAAATTAATACATTTAGACTTTTATTTAAATGTAGATTCAGGCGTACTGAGGTTTATTTATGTTTATTTGCAACGATAAGATGAAAGCAAAATATATTCACTAGCGATTATCTCCTTAGAAATTCCGTAAGCAACTCGCCAAAACACTAACTCGACGAATATCTAACTGAAACCCTTCTAACCCGGGGACTGGTGAAATGTAGCCAAGTGCATGTTTAGAATTCTAATGAAGTAATCCAACTTTTTTGGATTTAGTGGAGTTTTTTTTATACTTCAGCCTCTTAATCTGTGTACTCGTATATATGCGTTATTGATATTATATATACAATATAAGGCAATAGTCAAGTAACGAATTAATCAAATTACAAGGGCATTATTAAATATGATCTATCACACACATTTTTATTTCCGGTAATTACTTTGATATTACAAAATTATACTTTTATCAGATTGCCCGGCGATCACGTAGCAATATTCATAATAACCGGGCAACGCGATAAATGAAGCTTAGAGAAAAATCACTTACTTCATGAATTAAAGGCCGGCAACGCATCTGCAGTTCCTCTGGTGTTGCGGATGTCCATGGGCGTCGGTTCACTTAATGTTAGGCGACTCGCTTCTCGTTTGCCTCCCTTATTCTAAAAAAAAAATCGCTTTTATTTAGATTGTGATTATTCATACGGCCTCTTTAATCACTTTATCCGTGACATATATGTATATGTAATTTCTCAAAGATATTTTTGTACCCTTTAAGTGTTTTGAATATTCACTAAAAAATAATTTTAACACAAAGCATTAGTTTGTTATTTACAATAGTAGCATACAAGTTCGTAAAAAAAATTAAAGACAACTTTTAAAATGCATACTTTCCGACAATGGCTGTGTTACAAGAAATTTGTTTAACTAACACATAGTACACAACCCAGAGAGGTAAGCAGAGAGTACGGATTTTATTATATTATGCCATTCATATCGATGCAGTATGTGTCCTACATTAATTAATAAATTAATTACACACCACCTTCGACATTCTTAGATCTATGCTTGAATTCTGGTTACGGGAACTTACTATATAAATTTGTCTTGTCGCCCTTTCAATATTAATCTTAACTAAAGCACACCCTTCTCGATTTTATTGACAACAATCTCTTTTAAGCCACGCTTACAATGCTATTTCTAATCCCATCATTTAGAATCACAGTTAGCGTACTTCTCAAGGATACTGATCCAGTTAAATTTAAGAAATTCTATTAAATGGCTTCCTCTGTTTAAATATCCATCAAATCAATCAATTAAAAAACTGGTGAATTAACTGAAAAAAATCGACCGCAAAACATTTTTTTACCAATTGGCCTTTACACGACTGGCTGTTAAAAGGTTTTCGCAAACTAAAAACAAAACAAGTCGGCCCGCTCCGAGGTTTAACCGGATTAAGTTGGAGTTGTTAATGCCGGGTACATTGGAGCCTCGCCAACTTCACTGGTCCCGATCCCGACCCGGCTATGTCTCAATTAATGCTTGCGAAGTTCAAATTCGAATCGACTTAATTGGACGTCTTTCGATAGAGAACAATGACTGCGGTCGATTTACAATAATCGAGGTCGTGTAGCGTTTTATTTACAAGCTAGTGTCCGTGACTTTCTCATCTTAAAATTTAGAGAAATCAATTATTAAGCCTATATCCCTTTTTAAATATTTCTCCATTCTATACCTCTTCTTACCCGACTGGCCCTAAAGGAAGTAAATAAACTTAAACTTCTAGTGATATGTAACATTAAACCTCTCTCTTAGAAATCGGCCAAGCCGACAAGAGGTCGCAATGGAACAAATACATAAATACATACTCAAAACATTAACCTTCTTCTGGGACAATCCGGCAATAAATGTGTTTGCAGTCTATTTATTATTTTCTTTCTTTTCTTTTCAAATACATTTTTTGTTTCATTGAATCGCTTTATTGAGATACATGTATTCAAAACAACGAACCAGTTGGCGTGGTTGGTAAGATTTGCGGTTTGCCTTTCACGCCGCAAGTCGTGGACTCGATTCCCACACAGAAAAAACATTTGTTTGCATGAACATGTCTGTTTGTCTTGTGTCTGGATGTAAAGACCACCGGTGGACGGGCAGCAGCGTTCTTTTCTTAGTACGGTATAACATACTGCGATCGCCAACCCGCCTGCCAAGCGTAGCGATTATGGTACATTTCCCCCAATAATGCGATCAATAATGGGGGAGGCCTATGTCCAGCAGTGGACGATCATATTCTGAGATGGAATAGATGGATTCAAATAAAGCACTAAATATAATATTCTATAAAAATTAATTTAACATTTAACTAAGCCTGTCTGGAAATTTTCATTTGAGAACTTCTTGAAGGTGACTAAAAGGTCGATCTACAAAGATATAAGTTGTTTACATGTAACAACAAATTCTCAATCCTTCGGATTTTTTTTATTAAGATTTTCTTAACGTTGGAAAAGATTTTTTTTACCATAAAACTACTAAAATTCCCCCGAGCCCGGGTACTAAAAGCAACTCTTGTTCATATTTTGGTGCTTAATTATGATCATTATGAATGCTGTTTTGCAAGTCAATCATATCCTCATTGAACTATCGTCCTCTTCGTCAATTTAAATGCTTTTATATAAATATTTTTCCTTTTCCTAGAAGGGAATTACATAGAAATGTAATTGTCTCATAACGACATCATGTCGCAATAAATGTTCCAACATTCCTTTACAACTCTCATTAGTTTCCGTTACTTTTCTTTTTTATTTTACTCTAACGAAAACCTCTTTGTTTGAATGTATGAATATAATATAGCTTAATATTTAATGCGTATTTTCATATAACTTGCTCCTTCCAGCTTCACTATATCAACGTTTATGATGATCTCACAGTTTTCGCACATATTTCTTATCTGGAAGCATAAAAAATGGCTTATACTAAAAAAAAGTTACGTTTACCTACCGTATCCCCCTTCTTACAACACAAGACTTAATTTTTTCATACTGTAGACAACGTAGAATTTATATACTCGTCACTAAATTGTTCCCATTGAAATACTAGTAAACGTCTCTTGTTTTGTTTGTGTGTGTAATGTAGGAGAATATGTTATGTAAATAAGGTAGGCACAAATTATTATTGTGCAGTGACGGTAGGGGGCGCGACCGCCCCCGCCAGTCCGGTATACATCTCAGTGGCGACGAGGACCCGAATAATTAAGTGCGAAAATAGTATAAACTTTCATCATGTCTTTAGGAAGAATTGGTGAATTTAATGTGCGTACGGACAATTGGCGGTTTTATATCGACAGACTGGAGCAATATTTCATCGTAAACGAAATAGATACAAGCAAGCGAGTCCCGACATTGTTAACGGTCATCGGCCCGGAATGTTACGAATTGACAATTAATTTATGCACACCAGTTAAACCTAGTGCATTAGACTTTGAGACCCTTATTTCGACGGTGGAAAAACACTTACAACCAAAACCAAGTGTGCTGGCCGAACGATTTAAATTTAGGCAGCGGCGACAAAATAGTGGCGAGTCAGTGGCGGACTATGTGGCGTGTTTAAAGAAAATTGCGACCTGCTGTGAGTTTAACAGTAGCCTAACCGAAAATCTGCGCGATCAATTAGTCTGTAGATTGTCTAGTGACCTAATTCGTCAAAGACTATTTGCGGTTTGGCCGTTAGTTTAGAAGCGGCAGAGAAGAACGCGGCAGTAGTAGCAGATCATTTGAGCACACCAATAACGCGCGATGATTTCACCTGCCATATGTGTACTGGGACTCAAGAAAAAGTACAGCGCGGAGCGGCGGACAGCGCGCTGAAGGGCGTGCGGTCTGCGACATTACGCGGCGCGGGGGCGAGCGGAGCGCGGACGGCGGCGACGGCGCAGCGAGGCGGAGCTGTCGCACGCGGCGCGAAGCTGGGTGAGCGGGCTCAGCGGCACCGAGCGTGCGCCGTGTGCGGTGATCAACATGACACGGCGACGTGTAGATTTAAAGTCTACGTGTGCCGTGTGTGTAACCAAAAAGGACATCTACGCCGTATGTGTCCTAATTTAAACAGCTACTTTAATGTAGACGTAGCTCACGGGGTGACCGACGTCCGACAGCAGCAACGAGATGACGACAGTGATGAGGTAATTACTGACTTTAAAAACCTTACCTTAGAACAATGTAAACCAATAATGATAGGAGTGAATATTAATGGTGCAAATATTAATATGGAATATGATACCGGTAGCGCGGTGTCGTATATGAATTACGATGTGTAAAAAGCTGTTTAGTCGTTTAAAAATCAAGCCTTGTAAATTAGTATTAAGGTATTATACCGGGGAATTCGTACGTCCGGTGGGAGTGGTCACACCACGAGTTAAATGAGGTGCTATAGTAAAACCACTAGAGTTATATATCATAAAAAATGGAAAGACAAATCTCATGGGTCGGCAGTGGATGAACTGGGCATAAGGCTATGTGTGGATGAATGTTCAGTGCATCAGCTGAGCGGCAGTGAATTTAACTTTTTTTTTTTTTAATAGAATAAGGGAGGCAAACGAGCAGCGGGTCGACTAACATTAAGCGAACCGACGCCCATGGACATCCGCAACACCAGAGAAACTGCAGATGCGTTGCCGGCCTTTAAGGAGGAGGTACACTCTCTGCTTGAAGGCCCCTAAGTCGTATTGGTTTGGAAATACCGCTGGAGACAGATCATTCCACAACGCGGCTGTGCGAGGTAGGAAGTTCCGCGAAAACAGCACGGTTGTGGAATGCCAACCATCAAGGTGGTGCGGATGGTAGTTGGAGCTCTGTCGTGTTGTGCGGTAATGAAAAAAAAAACTTAAAAAAAACGTAAACTTCTCGGAATTCAGTTCCAGATACTGTGAAGTGTTTGCGGACGGCCTGGGCCGGTCCACGGGCGGCAAGGTGACCGTGCACGGGCGGCAGGGGGCGCGACCGGTGTTCCTGCTCGCTTACGCCCTGCGGGAGCCAGTGGAGGGCGCGCTGGAGCAGATGGTACGCGACGGCATCCTCACGCCCGTCGAGCGCTCGGACTGGGGACGCCTATCGTACCGGTAGTAAAGAAGGATGGTAGTATACGCATTTGTGCCGATTATAAGTTGACATTAAATAAGGTTATTGTAAGGTGATTATTGTAAGTTGACCGTTATCCGCTACCCAAGATTGATGATCTGCTAGCACGCTTACACGGTGGAAAACATTTTACGAAAATCGATCTGTCTCAAGTGTATGCTTAATTCGAGTTAGACGCATAAGGGATTGTTCCGTAACAATAGGTTAGTTTATGGCTTGTCGTCAAGCCCAGGAATTTTTCAGCATCGATTAGAAGAACTTTTCTCGAACATTCCCTACGTGGGTGTTTTCCTTGACGACATCATTATTACGGGTACGGACACGAAGCAACACATAGACAATCTGCATAAGGTCTTTGAACATTTGCGTCAGTTCGACTTACGAGTCCGAAAACAAAAGTGCACATTATTTTCGGATTCAGTCGAATACCTAGGGCACAGTGTGGATAAGTTCGGGGTGCATCCCAATGCCGAAAAGGTCAAGGCAATAACGCTAACACCTGCACCCGGGAATATTACCGAACTAAGAGCATTCTTAGGAATGGTAAACTAAATGCTAGTACGATTTTGGCACCTTTGTATAAACTATTAAAAACGAATGTAAAATTTATTTGGGGCAAAGAATGTAGGGTACCGTTTGAGAAAATAAAGACGTTGGTGAGCTCCAGTGACGTTCTTGTACATTACACATTAGATCAGCCGTTGGTGCTGACGGCGGACGCCAGCGCGGTCGGCGTGGGCGCGGTCATCTCGCACGTCACGGCGGACGGCGAGCGGCCGGTGGCGTACGCGTCACGTTCCCTCAACTCGGCGGAGCGCGCGTACTCGCAAATTGAAAGGGAGGCCCTCGCGATTATATTTGGTATTAGAAAGTATCACCAATATCTTCACGGACGCAAGTTTATTCTACATACGGACCACAAACCGCTTACTTTTATCTTCGGAAATAAAGTAGGGATTCCTCTCATGGCGGCATCGTGTCTTCAGCGCTGGGCAATCTTACTTTCCGGGTAAAATTTTCATATCGAGTACATCACCTCAGTCAAAAATTGTGCCGATGGGTTGTCAAGGCTACCGGCGCCATGTTTGAATACGGATGGCCCAGAAGAAGTGACGTACCTTCATTTTGTTGAAATTTTTTTGCCGGCAACGCAATCCGATGTGCGAGCTGCCACGTTAAAAGACGCGATGTTAAGCAGAGTTTTATCTCACATTCAATTTGGTTGGCCTATGAGTTGCGACATGCAGGAGTTAAAACCATTTTATTATAGGCGCAATGAGCTTTCAATAGACAGGGGTTGTGTCATGTGGGGATACAGAGTAGTAATACCGTCCGCATTGCGTGCGTTAGTGTTGAAGCAATTACATGTTGCTCATTTAGGTATAGTAAAAACAAAATCATTAGCACGCAGTTACGTTTGGTGGCCAGGCATAGATGCGGAAGTAGAAATAATTTGCAAGAAGTGTCAAACGTGCGTGTTAGAGGCCGCAAATCCGCCACCAGCTCCGTCACAGCCGTGGCCCTACATATCGACGCCTTGGAGTAGGATACACGTTGACTTCCTCGGTCCATTAAAACGTTTTTTGTACTGGTAGATTCGAGCTCCAAATGGATCGAAATAAACGAAATGCTTCGTACTAACGCAACAGCTGTTATTAAATTTTTACGATCGACTTTTGCACGTTTTGGGTTCCCATTGGAGCTGGTCTCGGATCAAGGACCGCCTTTCACGAGCTCCGAAGTCAGGCAGTTTTTAAGTAAGAACGGTATCCGACAATGGTTTTCCCCGGCATATCACCCGTCGTCAAACGGATTAGCAGAGAACGCCGTTAAGATATGTAAACGCGCTATTAGGAAGGCTCGACGAGATGCAATAGACATAGACGAGGCGTTACAGACGTTTCTACTGGCGTATAGAAACAGTGCACATAGCACCACAGGCGATACTCCGGCGATGCTACTTCGTTCGCGCTTGGACTTGCTCCGCAATGACGTCGCGCTGGAAAAACGAGTACAGATTGCATAACAAAAACAGGTAGTAGCCTCCGGAGGTGTGCCGCGGTCATTAAGTGTAGGAGAGGAAGTATGGGCGCGTAACTTTAGTGGAAGGAAGTGGTCACCAGCTAAAGTGGTAAGCGCCGACGGGTCAAGCCTTGGTGGGCGATGACGGTCAACTGTATCAACGGTATGTAGATCAGGTCCGCCGCAGGTCACGCCCCTAACAGCCGGTTTAACAGCCGACATTCCATCTGAAGAGACCACGACGGGCAGTGAGGATGTTGTAACACCGGAGGATGGTGGTCCCGGGGTGGCTCAAGCTGAGCAATGTGAGGTTGAAGAACCCCGGGAAAATTATTCGTCTCCACGCTTACAACTACCATTGCAAACACCAAAGCGTACGAGAAGGCCGCCCATAAGATTTGGCTTAGATAATTAGATGTAATTAGATCGTAGTTAATTATACTTTTATTATTATTATTATATAAAACTAATCATTATATCCATGTGTACTAAATAAGATCGGAGGTGTAATGCAGGAAAATATGTTATGTAAATAAGGTAGGCACAAATTATTATTATGCAGTGACGGTAGGGGGCGCGACCGCCCCCGCCAGTCCGGTATACATCTCAGTGTGAAGTTCCAAAAGAAGGCCTAATATTTTCCTTTTTAACAGTTAAAGAATTTCTTATCGCCATAACTTTTAAACCATTTAAACAAATTACTATCTGATTGTAATAAATTATTGATGGATTTTAGAAAAATAAACGGTTATATTTACGCAACTTTCTTCTGGACCGATCTGAGGGGATGAGAAATGTTACTAATGCGATCCTTTGACGCCAATCAACAAATCAATACGATCCTTTAGTTCTCCAGAGTGACAACCAACCTTTGAAAGAATCATAGCCGGTCTTCCTTATTTCTAGAATTCAAACGAAGCACATCCACAGACTGACATGAACTAGAGATATTTGTCTTCATCCCATCCCACTTTAATTTCTTTTTTCTTTTCATCGTCTCCATCTTCATTATTAAATTTATCTTTGAAAAATAAATTTTAATTTTACTTTCGTATAATTAAATAACAAGAACAAAAAAATATGAAACGAAAGGCATTAACATTTGCTTAATTCCGCCTTTGTATGATAACATTTTAATATCAAAACGTTAATGCCAACGACGTCAAAATCTATAAAACTTAATCCCTCCGTTTAGAGTAGAATTTTATCATACTAATAATATTTTATTATTTATGTTTTAGCTACCGAGAGCGTATAAACAAAACGTAATCGTAACCAATTTAAAAATAATAAACCCATCTGATTGTATCCCAATGACACTCCAAATACGAATGGAATAACACCTCACTCTAAAAAAACTTTACCCGCCTGTCAGTCGGGCAATTAATTATTCACTATTATTTTCAAGAACTTCGATAATTATAAACCATTTTTTTTGTTGGAAAGAGTACATTTTGGTTTCATAAATTTGCAGTTACACGTACCGTTGTTGCTATAAATGACTTAATGAAAATAAAATTACACACATTTCAATTTGATATCGTTTTTATTAAAAATAAATGTAGATTATCAGTCTACAATTTCGTACCAGCCTATTACATCTTCTTTAATAATCATCGTTATATTCCGAACAATTTCCAAAAAGCCTTGACGAATTAAATACCTAAACTTCCGTCCATTTGTGAAAAGCAATCTTCATAAAAGTTCAGTATAGTTTTTAATTGCGTTTAAACGTAACGAGGGCAAGTTTTACAGCGTGTTGTGTTAAAACAAACTTAGTTAGAAGACAGAACAGAACAACAAAGTAAATTTTTAAGTTCATTCTTTTTAACAAAGCACAGAACAAAGAATCTTACGTGCTGTGTGTGCAATAAGAAAACGCATACAAAGTGCGCCACGGCACAGTCGAGTGGTACGTACGGTAATGATACCGTAAAACGTAAAGGTTTACTGTCGGTGGCCGTAACTACGGAAATACGGAGACTGTCCAATGTAAACGACACGGAATTTGTCTACACAAGGTTTTTATCGACACACCGGCCCGGGGTGAAACTTTGCGACTTAATACAAACAATGAATAAGCAACAATTGTTTTTCATAATCTGATAATTACTTTTGAAAACTTTTAAATTCCCGTAATTTCTGTCTATAATTTCGTCGTTAATAATTTCGTCTGAGTGTTGTTTGATTTATTTTTATTATTATTGATTTATTTTATTATATTCTACATGACTTATTCGGTATAAGATCAGATCAATAATAAAGAAAATTAATATTAAGAGTACCTATAACCTATGGCCACATAGATATAAGAAGATTTTAAATGAAGCAGAAGAGGTTGTAGGTTCTAGAAAAAATGCATAATCTCTGCCCACACCTCTGAGCTTAGGATGAGAGTATATTATATTACATATTTTTTGTATATTTACTTATTTGTATATTAATTGGAGTCGATAGTTACTTGGACAACCACAACAGTAAGTACAGAGTAGCAAACACTTATAAACACTCAAAACACGTCGGAGTGTCTGAACCTTCCTGTAGTCGCGCGTATCGCACATTTCTTTACAGCACGAGAGCGGCCGCAAGCACGCCACTACATAAGCGAACGAACGCGTCGCCTTTCATTCTACTGAAAAAAAAAACGCGGACCAAGTTTAAAGCGGACGCACAGACATGTCCCAGATAATAAATATCCATGCGTATTATTGCCTTTAGGAATCTAGTACGTGTTCAGTATTTAAGACTGCAATTGAGCTGGCGTATTTTGGTAAACATTCTAAGATATTCATGCCGATTCTAAAGTGTACCAGGTATGTATTGTTAGGACGTAATGTAATTATTTTATTTGTATATAACATAAAATGGTTTTATATTTGTTATTTATCTATTTTCTATTACTTCTATAGCATAACTCACTATTTCTACACTTCCTAGAATTCCTTAAAATACAAATATAACAACAAAATAACACAACAAAATAACCTATTAGCCTCGATAAATAGGACTCAGCAGTTACCATCAAATATTTAAAAAGTAATCCAGTTGGCGATAATCTTTCATATCCACGACTGTTAACTGAGAATAAAGGACCCTGAAGAAACTTTGAACTGTTAAATGATTTTTGTATAAAATACCATCCATTAGCAGTAAATTGCATTGCAGTAAAAAAATCATTTTACTGTTAATAGATGGTGCTAGAAGTCTAATTAAATCGCGTTATAATCTGGAGACAGATTATATAGAATTACTGTTTATTGTTAATAGATGAACCTTGCATTCTAAATTAATAGTTGTCAAGCAAGTGTGCCAAGAGCCTAATGGTTTAGGGAACGGACTGCCAGTCATGAGGCCCTGGGTCCGAATCGATTGTTGTCGCTTCCTATATCCTAGCACAATCGTTCAAGCTTATTAGGAATGATAAAAAATTTCTCATCAAACACTTTAGTGTTTGGTAATGTTCTAAAACTCACTACACAACAAAAAAAATACGGTAATTCAATGATTTTATAACAATTGTATTTTTAAAGGTGCTTTTAGTGTTTTATCGATCGCCCATAACATGGGCCGTAACCATTTTCACATAACCTGAAAGTTGTGTACACGAACTATTCACCGGCGAGAGCAGACAGGGGGAGTAATGTGCTCCTATATATACAACAACATTTTACATCAACATTTACGTTTGAAGTGTTTCATCTAAGAAACATAGTTTTATAGCGTAAGTTAACCAAAATTAGTTTTGTTGCTAGATTAGGTTAGGAAGGGGTTTCGAAGGTGTGGGAAATTAGCAGAGGTAAAACTGTCAACTGATGTTATTATTGCGGACTTTATTACTCTTAGTGTTAATAAAAAGTCTACGGTACCATACATTATCACTGGGTAATATTCGAATGGTGTAAAAATTATTAAAATCAGTTCAGAAACAAAAACAAACAGTGTACATAACAGGTTTTTTTTATAGAATAAGGGAGGCAAACGAGCAGCGGGTCGCCTAACATTAAGTGAACCGACGCCCATGGACAT
>DWLR01003366.1:0-13634 GCA_018246295.1 Papilio alexanor hazarajatica | reverse complement strand
ATTATGTCAAACATTTATAAAGTATTTTCTAAAGTTATCCTCAATAGACTAACCAAAACATTAGATGAGAATCAGCCACACATTTATGTCGTGAAACAGTTATTTGAAAAAGGCAAGGAATTCAATATAACTTCCTATTGCTGCTTTGTAGACTATCGCAAGGCCTTCGATTCCCTTGAACATTCTCTTCTACCAAGGTATTGAAAACAAATACATAAGAATCTTGAAAAAAGTATACAGTAACAGCAAAGCAAGAATTAAATTAGAAAAAGAAGGGAAAGAAATAAACATAAAAAGAGGCGTCCATCAAGGCGATCCTATATCACCGAAATTGTTCACAGCTGTTCTAGAAGAAGTTTTTCGTGACTTAGACTGGAAGGAAGACGGGATAACTATAAATGGCGAAAACATTCCTCATCTAAGATTCGCTGACGACTTGATAGTTTTTTCAACATCATCATATGATCTGGATAGAGAAAGACAAAAGGTTGGGCTAGTTATGAATACACAAAAAAGTAAAATCATGACAAACGGAAAAAAAGAAACCTATGTATCTAAACAACAATATAATGGAATATGTCGCGGAATATATTTATCATCTCAAAAGAAATAGACAGACGTGTGGGAAACGCTTGGAAACAATACTGGAGCTTCAAAGATATTATGACTAATCGAGATATCAATATGTTTATCAAGCGAAAACTTTTCGATACCTGCATTCTACCTGCAATGACGTATGGTTGCCAGACTTGGGCAACCACAAAGTCACAAAACAATATACTAGCAACTTGCCAGAATCCCATGGATAGGAGTATGATGGGGGTGAGATTGTCGGACAGAATAAGAATTTCAAATATCAAGAAGTACACCAGAATAAAAGACGCAACAGTCGTAGCCAAAACGCGGAAATGGAAATGGGCGGGCTACACAATCAGAGGCAAAGAGAAATGGTCAAAATCGATAATGCACTGGTATACGAAACACAAGACCAGGAAAAGACCGCAGACCATGTCCTTGATAGGCCGACGAGATAAAAGCGGTAGCGGGAGTGCCTGGTCCAGGACAGCGAGCGACAGAATGATATGGTCAAAAATGGAGGAGGCCTTTGTCAAAACGGCACACGGACAATGATTGTTTTTATATATATGTATATGTATATATAGCATAATAGCACCTTTATATTCTGCTTGTTTGTTTGAGATTACCTTTCACGCCGCAGGTCGCGGGTTCGATTCCCACACAGGACAAACGTTTGTGTGCATGAACATGTTTGTTTATCTTGAGTCTGGATGTAATGAGGATGTAAAAAGGAGGACGGGCATCAGCGTCCTTTTCTTAGTACGGTGAAATATACTGCTATTGCCAACCTGCCTGTCAAGCATGGCGATTATGGTTCATTTCCCCCAACGATGCGACCAATTGCAGGGAATAATGTTAATTGGGAACAACTCCTTTTTTCATTACCTACTTATATCCTATTACATGCATTTAAGTGTATTTTAAATATATTCGATATTGACTTAATAATTGATATTGAATTAGTTACACCTTTTCTTTGCGTATGGGCACAGAAAAAAAAATTAGTTAAAAATCAATATTTTTGCACAATCATAGACTTTGAAAAAGTTTACGTTTAAATAAAATGCGATTATCTGTACTCAACATCAATCGTTAAATACAGATGTTGCGACTAAAATTGAGAAATGGTTACCTTTGTATGAACCAATATATTGATTAATTGATATGAGCGGGAGCTTTAGGATAAATATATGTCAAATAATTGAAATGAATGAAAGAAGACTGACAAGAAAAAATAATTTGCAAAAGAGATTGGCATTGCTGTTAGAGGGTTGGGTTACGGGCATGATTCTTTATTTATTTTTATTTATGGGCGAGAATATTGTTTTGTTTGTTTTAGTTACTACTTATGTGAAAGTGTGTGAAAGTTAGTTTTTTTTGTGTCTCCCACATACCTAATGATATAATTGGATTTAACTCGCCTTTCTCGCTTCATCCACTTTCATGGAATTGAAAAACAGGAATGAAAGAAAGTGAAAAGCTATTTGACCTAGATAGTATTTACTGTTTTTGCAGGCGCTTCAAACGTATTACTGTTCAATCTATTTAAAAAAAGCTGTGATACCCGAATAAATTGTTTCCTATTGCACTTCGCACCTGTACTACCAATTGTAGTTGTCTCTTTTTAGAGAAAAGAAGAATCATTATTTTAATAACAAGTTAAGTTATTATAGTAACAAATTACGTTGGTTGGGGCTTGTTTAAAAAATAAATGAAAAGAGGAGTAACAAGCCAAATTTATGTTGTAAAAATTAGTTTCAGTGATTAGTGACATGTCAAATACAGATGATATATAAGGAGTATCCGTAAGCGACGAGCATGTATTGTGTAGATGTATGGATGTAGAATAAGCGAGAGAGGTGTATAAGGATCGAGGCAAATGAAAATCTGTAATCTCCGCCTACCCCTTTGGGTTACGGGAGTGAGTGCATACTTATTTATCTGTTTTATATTCACGCCTCTTAGGAGAAAAGCCGTTGTGTTATTTATTTCACCCACTTTTATATATTTTATGTTTAGGGGGCAGCTATGTCCATCTCATGAATATCTTTTAACACGTTTCACACACGTTCCGTCTATGTAACGGAATCTTTCAATGTAAACGAAAGTTTTAGACGTATGATGACCAGGTTTATGAAAGAAAATAATTTTATTTTAAGAATGAGAATAACCTCACCTAGCCAAAAACTGAAATTATTATTATTTCGTAACGAGAGCTGTGCATGATTATTTTAAAAAATTTAAAATATAAATTATTATATTGAGCAGGCAAAAACACATTTATTGCCTGAACGACAGAAGGATAATGTTTCTCGCGCATATGTTTGTATATTTCATATTTGTGTGTATGTATGTCATTCAATTCTGATTCTTCCCCTTAGTATCATAGGGGTATAGTCAGTCAGGCTTAATTACTAACATATTTCAGGTACTTCTTCCGCAAACATGGAGGACAACAATTTGACACTGTCATACAATGTTAGCTCGTTGTTTCTGACGCGGAATCCGTCGAGCGTTACAACAATGGTGTCGGTGAAGAACACAAGCATCGCCGGCAATGCGTATGAATGGCGTTTTGTTTTGCCGCCGTACTTTATCATTTTCATGCTGTCGATATCTGGAAATTGTCTCGTGATCACAACTTTAGCAAGTAATCGTCGAATGAGGACGGTAACAAATGTGTATTTACTGAACTTGGTAAGTTTTTTTTTTTAATTCTTTATTCCTAATATACAGTATACAATTCCGAATAAACAGAGTTTACTTCTATAGACCACAACGTTAATATAAAAGGTCAATATTATGTTAATAAGTCCCTACTTATAAATACTATTGATAAATGTTATGAAATGTTTATAACAAAAAATAGGGAGTGAAACATCACCAAGTATCTAGGTACTTATTTGATGAAAAAAATCCGACTTCAAATTTATTTAATTATAAAGTCAAAATATAAGCCAAAAAGTCGTTATTACCCAAACACAACTTGTCCGAAGTTTATTAGTATATCAATTTTTGGTATATCGTCGGAATCCAGGATTCAAAATTAAATGCAGGCCACTTGGAAATGTCCCCTTTCCTACAAAAAAAAATCAAAAACAGTTCATAAATATCGAAGTTCTGAGGTAATAAATATTAAAAAAAAAATAAGCGAATTGATTATCTCTTCCTTTTCTTGATATCGGTTAAAATAAATTAAATTGTTTTAATATTATTTTACTTCATTCTGCCTCGATTCTTTCAAAATCTAACATTGAATGTTCATGTTGACATATTTAAATATAGTTTACGTTCACCACACAATATGATTCACAAACAATAACATTAATCTTCTGAAATTTATGGCCGGACACGTAAACTATATTGCTAAATTCGCTTTACTGTTTTTAGGCGATTTCAGATTTTTTGCTCGGCGTATTCTGTTTACCTTTTACTCTGGTTGGTCAGATATACAGACGGTTTCTATTTGGAGCCGTTCTGTGCAAGCTGATACCTTACTTACAAGGTAAGTAGAAATTACACTACATAAATACTTACATGTATGAACTATCGAACTGAACAACACGTCGAGTCATCACCGCAGCCCGTAAACATCCGCAGCATTGGACGAACAGCGGATGCGCAGTCGGCATTTAAGAAAATAGTACGCTGTCTTCTTGAAGGAACTTTTGTAGAGCCAACTATCGATCTTTTAGGCGTATTTTCAATAGGTATATTTCTATAGGAATTGATCATGTTAATGAAAGTAAATTTGTTTCGACATATTAAATATTTTTTAAATACTTTTAGCCGTATCAGTATCGGTGGACGTGTGGACACTAGTGGCCATATCGCTGGAAAGATATTTTGCAATTTGCAGGCCACTGAAATCGAGGAAGTGGCAGACACAGTGTCATGCCTATAAAATGATTGCAATGGTTTGGATACTATCACTGGCACTAAATGCGCCTATACTAATCGTGTCTACTTTACAACCTATGAGAGGGAACGGTAAGAGTTCTTAGTCATTAATAAATAAATAAAAACATAAATTAAGTATACGGTATATTTGATGTAGTTGCCATGAAAAGAAAGGTGCATAAAATTATATATATACTTATCCCCCATGTACTGCCGTTATAGTTATTTTAACCTTTTCGAAGGAGTGTATCAGGAGTGTATCCTTCAATGTGATATCAGTGTGTATCTATAATATAGTGTTATCGCACTGATCGTGCTTTTGTGCGTTCCTATTCGCTCGCAGGGGTAATGAGTGTTTTATTCCTTTCAATTTTACCGCCCTTTGTTATATGGATTTGAGAGTATTACCTTTTAATTTTTACATTTTTGTTAGTGATAATATAACTTTAAAATCATTACGTTTTATTAAAATTAAATTATTGTTCTCAAATATACTTTTATTTTTTTAATTTAACGCGTTTGGTACAAAAGTTTACTAATGAAGTAATTAACTTTAGACGTATACTTAAGATCTAATTCATTTCATACTTAAGATCTATTTTTCTTAAACAGATTAAGGGTTAGCAAAACATTGTAACTTTGTTTAATAAATTTATACTAGACTATGAAAAAACAAATGAATGTAAATAAGTAAAGTTTGTTCTAAAACAATCTTTTTTTAAACAATCTTTTTTTTTTTAATATTAAGAATTAAAATAATGTAAGCTTTAAAGACTTGTAAAACTTAGGTTCCTAGAAATCTAATTAATTTTTATTCGTTCTAATGAGGCGATGAGCCCGTTTTAAGAATAGGGCAGTTCTATCTCATATCCGCGGATGCCATATGTGCCGACTAAGGGACAACGGTGCGGGATATGCAGTAGTTTTCTATAAACATTTATCAGTGGAATATTGATCCACATTGAGCGATTATAAGGGGTGTGTACATTTCTACCCTCTTAGCCGTACGATGATGCTAGCACCAGCAATAATTCCTGAGTAGGGTGGCGTCAGACAGGCAGACGGCCATAAAAAGTATATCCAAAACCTCTTACAGTATGGATTACAAGTTCAGGCCATGCCAACCTCACGTAAGTGAGAAACGATCGGGAAGATGTTGAGTTCCAATTACGCTTACATTTCAGTTTTTTTTTAATACTCTGTTGTAAAAGCTCATTTAATATTTAAGCGTACAAGTGCAGAGAGGTTTGGACCAGCTTAGAGTTGGAGAGAGCTTTCAATCTGGGATTGGATGCGGCGCTACTTCTGGTCCCGTTCTTCATAATGTCGTTCGCATATTGCCTGATCGTCACCAAGCTGTGGCGAGGCATGCGTCATGAGATTCGACATAACTTCAACTGGCAAAAAACTCGTAAGCGAAATAAATTCATTTTAAAAATGACATTATCTATTCTGATATTAGTATTTACCTGACTTTTTAGGGAAAAGGAGCAAAAAATGTTAAATGATCACTGACTCCCATGAACATCCGCAACGCCAATGGAACTGCAGATGCGGTGCTGGCTTTAAGGGAAGGAATACTTGAGTATAATCGCAGTTTAAGGACGTCATCTGGTTCAAAAATAACTTCATTGGATCCCAGATTTATTAGCGTGTGTATATATAACAATAAGACTGAATGTATAACTTTTAACCTGCGAATATCAGACGATAAAGCTAAAGTTTTCTTGTTATCATTCGTGTTATAAATAAAAGTAACAGTGAAGTAATGCATTGAAAGCTCTTACATTATATTTTTAATAGCAATTGATAAACTCAGTGTGTTGAGAGAAACGATTTATTTTTAGTTACTAGAGAAGAATCTTGCAAAAGCAACCACTTACTCTCACGGACGCCGACCTTGAAGAGCAAGGAGAGAGATGTTTGCTACAGGGACACATGGGCTTCGAAGAGTTTGAACAAGGTATATAAAATTAAATTACGTCATACGATTTAATATACACGCTTTACTCAATAAAGGATCTATACAGCTCTCACAGTCTTTCTTCATTACATTTCTTGTTAAGCGTATTTCTTATTCTAATTTTATTTAACAAATGCAGGAAAATAACTGTGAACTTGAAGCTGATAAGAAGGAATCAACTTACTGCATGCACACAGATATTGAATTTCGACATGTGGTACGTTCAACACATATTGACAAGAGTATTGAAGCTAAGCGTAAGGTAAGGTCCCATCGAGTGGTGTTTATTTATAATTTGGAACTAATCATTTGTACTACAAAAATACACGATGTGGTATAAGATAGCAGAAGTGTTGGTGATGTTAGAAACATTTTTTACGACGATCCACTGTCCCGCAGTGAACGCAACTTTGCTGATGTATAAAATATAAATAATACTATGAATTTATTTCATTAGTAGGAATAAATTGTACTTGTAGTAAGTGCAGTGAAAAATAACGATACCGAACGAAATTACTTAAAATTCTTTCGCAAGTATAATGTGGAATATTTGTTGCAGGTCATTCGAATGCTTTTTGTTATAATCTTGGAATTTTTCGTTTGTTGGACGCCACTGCATGTTATAAACACAGTAAGTAAAACTTCTTATAATATATTTCAATTGAATTGAAATGGAAAATTTTATTTTCATTTATTAGACAATATCATTTAAATTAAAGTCTCCCAATCTGAATGACCTGATGCGTTGCAAATTATTTTATTTTTAATTTAACGCATACATTTCCTTTACGCCTACAGCTGGTTTATTTGACTTATTTTACAGCATAGACATTCTTTTTAATTAACGCATTAGAGTTAAGCCCACTACGCAGCATCATTATCCTTTGGTAGATGCCTAGCCACAGAAAAATGTAGAATACAAAAAGTAGACCAAACTCTATTCCTTAAATTCTGAGGACCGTTGGACCACGATGCCATTATTTATCTACGTATAAATACACTCGTATTTATAAGTAGTAAAAAAATAATAAAAAATGACAAAAAAAATGTTTGAACGCATTTATTTTTCCATATACACATTGCGATTGATCGTTTCAGATTTATTTGTTCTATCCTGACGAATTGTATCAATATATTGGATCGAAAGGGATAGTTTTGCTGCAACTTCTAGCTTACTGCTCGTCATGCTGCAATCCAATTACATACTGCTTTATGAATAGAAAATTCAGACAGGCGTTTATAAATTTATTGAAAACTTGCAAATTGTTCAAGTAAGTTACTTTTTTATATAATTTTGAATGTGAAACGATTTTAAAATTAGATAATTTTGTATCCCACCAGTTCTACATTCCATGTATGACTCACAAGAGCATAAATATTATGCCCTTAAAAGTTGTGAGATCTTTAGTAGAGACAAGCCAATAGTTGAGCTCTAATTTGTATCAAATTTGGACGATGTTGTTACGTCGCATTGCCCTGACTTTATCACCGAACGTGGTGTGTTATTGTCAGAAGTTTAATGAAAATTTTACATCTCTGCTCTCTGGATTATAAACGTCAATTTAAAAAAAAAATACCATAAATTGTATGACCGCAGAATTTTGTGCATATTCACCAAATGTTTGATGTACAATGATAAAAACAGTGATAAAAATGACCCATTTACGCTTTCTCCAACACAAAAATTTTTGCACATTATTAATTTTTGAGAAGAAATTGAAACTTTTTTTATACATATATACTTTTTCATACAGAAAAAACGACATTTTAAATGAATGAAATATTTACCATCAATTTAACAATGATAAAAAATGATCCCATTCACATTATTAGCCACACATATTTTCACACATTAAATCATTTCTAAAAAAAAGTATGAAAAGTTATGACAAGTCTTTAGGTTCATGCATACGAAATAAATTTAATGACAAATACAGACAGATTATGAACACAACAGAAACATCTTTTTTTTTACAACATTTATATATGTACTACAAAATTGGGTAACGATTAATATTCGAAAATCGATTATTCAGTCTAGAACATGTTACAATAGAGGGCAGCACTACACTAGTCAATTCAAAATGACATACTTGCTTATAAAATGTCGGCCTTAGTTACTTTGCGAATGTTTGCAAGTTTTATTTATTTTTTTCTCAAAAATGAATAAAGTGCAAAAAATTGTTTTAATAATAATATGATCACTTTTTATCATTGTCAATCAATTTATGATGCTAAATATTCCATTCATTTAAAATGTGGTTATTACTTTGTGAATGTATGAAAAAAAAATGAATTTTTTTATCAAAAATTAATAATTTGCGAAAATTTCTGTGTTGGAAAAAGCGTAATTTGGGTCATTTTCGATCATTGTGAAATTTTCGATGAATATGCACAGAATTCTACGGTCATGCAATTTTACCATAAAATTATATCTTGTGCGATTTTTTTTGAATTGTAAGTATCCGATATTCGAGTACATAGTTTATTGTTCGAAACTAATAAAATTCCACATGTGTCGATATTATATAACATACAACATTTAACTTAAAAGTTAGCTCAGCGGTGTACTCCAGCGTTCAAAATGAAATGAGCATTGCAGGCGCTGTTTCCCAGAGAAATCCGAGTCTGGTAAGCAAGCCACGCCGCCTCCCTCGAGCCAGGACGCCACTGCTTGCATCGTAAGAGGTAGCCACACTGGACGCACAGGTAACTCAATAGATTTATAAAATAACATTACGTCGTTTCTGTAGCAACCCTACATATACTAAATTGAATTAGGAAGTTTTTGTATATCATACAATGACAAATATTGAGCAGCTCTTCTCACATCAAGCCATTTGCAACGCGGCCAGATGGTAGTAAACCTTGTAGCAAAAAAATGAGTCGAGTGTGTGAATGTTTAATATTTCTTTACTGTGAGTGATCACGTCATATCTACGATCTCTCCTCGATTCCACAGGACTCAGTCCGATAGGCTTCATAAAAGAATATTTTAATGTATTGTTAATTGTTTTACTATCGTAGAGCTGGATGGACTGGAAGGAGAGGAGTGTGTTTAGCAGCGGCTCGTACAGCGGCTCGCACAGCGCAGCGCTGGGCAGTGGCGTGCACCCCGCACTCCCCGCGCCCGTCGTCTCTCGTCCTGTCACACAAGTAAGTGTCGAAAGTCTATTAGTAATTGTTACTTTACTGTTTTATACTTTTTTATTTTTTTCTTAAATACATTTTTGAACGTTGGGTTGCATCTTTCTAAAATGTATTACCCATACAAAGATTGTCTACTTGTTTTGTTTGTTCAATAGGCGATGGGATAGTCGCCTATACCACCTAGTAAGCAACGTCAGACGAGACAGGAAAATCTTAGAATGATTGCCATGTATGGGAAGAAGGTTGAGGTAGACCCCATCCTTCTTGTTTCACCCTCGTACATGTCGAGAGCCTACTACTAGCGATGACTCGTCGGATCCCGATCGCCATTCGACTATTGTCGCTCTCCATATCCTAGCACAAGCGTTTAAGCTTAGAATGGTAAAAAGACGGCCAAAAACAATTGGTGAAGGTGTTTGTCCAGCAGTGGACTGATGTGTGAAGATGATGATGGTGGATTTTAAGTCTTATTTGTACATTACTAGTTGTTAGGAAATTTAATATTACTGCTTAAGCATTCAACATAGTCAATTAAGGTATATTAAATAAAATAAAAAATAAAAATAAAGCTTTAATCAAATGAGAACCTTACATCTGTCTCATAATTCTCAGGTCATAGAGACAGGAGAAGAAGGCAGCCAATTCCTGTACCGCATTACTTGGCCAAGAACCGCTCAATCGAAAGGCAGCGTGCCCACACAGCCACTTTATGAATAACTCTGGCAGTGGATGAACTTATGTTTAGAACTCGAAGTAGAGTGATTTGTGCATAAACTTTGCTCGTAAGAATTACCATCAATTGTGAGAGTTTATACTTATAAGGAGTTGGCGATATCTTAAATGTGAGTTGCTGAAACTTAAAAATAAATAAACTTATTGAAGTGTTATGATTAAAATAGTCTAAATTGACTGGTTGTGGCTTTATTTTGTAAACATTGTATATTAAACATTATATATTTTGTAAACACAAACATTGTAAATGTAATAAAAATGCAAGTAAAAACGAAATTTATCTATCGATGTTATAATGAATTACATTTTGACTTGACTTGTGGAATAAAAATTATCTCCATACTATATATTTATACACATACCCCCGCTGTACATATTTTTCATAACGTAATTTAAAATTAAAAATGTATATGAAATTACTGTTTAAAAATTGGTACTTTAATAAAAATATAGTTAAAGAGCTTTTGTGATTGTACCTGACAATACTTATGAAAGAAATCTCAATGGGTATTAATTTTTTTTATGGCAAACGAGCTACCATGTCATCTGATGTTAAATAATCTCTGCCCATAGGCATCTATAATAAGATAGATTATAGATGCGTTCCCTACCTTTAATAGACAGAGGATAGGAGTGGGAAATTGAGGAGGAGGAACAAAAAAAGGATATTACTTTTTCCTATCTATCCCCCTGCTGCCAAATTCATTTCCCTTCCCATCCTTTCCTTATAAGAAAAGGGTGGGAAGGAGACGAGAACTAATACTCGGTCTCCTGCATGTCACTTATTAGACGAAATGCAGAAAACTTCTACTTCACACCTGTATTCTGTGAGCTCGTGGTTGTGGATTTTATCGGTTGGGTGAGCCCATTCGGCGATAGATGTTATCGTTGCAGGCTATACTACTGTTTTTTTTTTAACAAAAAATATATCTGAACTATGTAAATATTATTGTAATTCAGTTTCTTTATATATAATGCTAAGTGAGGATTTTAATTTGTATACGAGGAATAATGTTAAAATATATTTATGTATCTAAATGTTGTGTAAATATTTACGAAAATACAATGTACATACTGCATCTTTTCTTGCACGCTAAGATAATGCGTGGAATTTCAATATCCAAGACCAATAATTAATTGAAAACCGAATTGTAGGCGTTTTTGTGCTAAATTATTTACGTTAAAAACTCATGTCGTACGTTTTGGATAATAATTATAACATCTTGCTGTGTTTTGTTAATTCTCAAATCTGTGATCGTAATATTTTTATGATAATTTATGTAATAATTTAATAACGTATATTGATTAAAGCATAAAATGTACTATGTATTTCATAAATTAGTCATATATATTAGTCGTAGATATTTTTGTTTTCTTTTATTATTTTAACTATTACGTTACTTACAATATACGATACATTCTTTTTTAAATGCTATTAGGGGGCAGGCTGGCTTAGATCATGCGGAACGCGGCCTTGTTATCCACAATTGTAATTAGTGTTCAAGAATCTATGTAATGTTTTTCTAGGATAACACTTAACGACTTTTTATTATTATTATTTGTTATTAAATTAAGATCGAAGTGTAATAGATTTTTTTTACCGGGTTACATTATTTATATTTATTACCTATATATTTTTATAAGATTCTAAGACATTGTGTGTAAACGTCATTTATTAAAACAACATTAAAATAAAGTTATTCAAACCTTTTAATATTTTTCTTTTCCTAGAATCCTTAATTTCTTTTTTTCTGAGAATCTACTATTACCAAGGAAACAATTTGCCTTATGCTTGGTTCTTATATTACAATTTTTTATTATATAATTTTTTTATTCATGAAATTTCTAAAATATTAAAAATATAAAAAAAATGTGAAGTTAGAACTCCACTTAACAATTGGTGTGAAAGATACCAGATAGAGACGTATACTTTATATTCAATATTTTTTTTAAATAATATTAAATAGTTTGAAAATATTATAAACATATAGATTTTAGACAGTAGTTTATTATTCCCACTACTGGTTGTGGTGACTCGATCAAACTTCAAAATACGTACAAATTTTAGCAAGCAATTATATCTACAAGACCAAGAATTATTACACCGAGCCGAGAAATTGTTTGATCAGAACAAATTTGAGATCTGCAGATCTGCAGCTTATGTCACCTTTTTCTTGGTTGGCTACGTTATGCAGATACGAAGTACGTTTGTAAGTGCCAAAAGAAATTTATACCGAGCAAGCTGTTGCTAAAAAGAAATACACCTCTAACTCCTTGGAGATTATGGTAAGCTTGTCATTTGTTATCCGATGAGTGCTGTTCTTGCCCGTTACTTTGATATTAAGCTCTTAGCAATATTTTGCGAGTAATAACTGCATTTATATAAATGTTTACATTTATTATTTTAGATAAATTTCCAACTGTCTGTACAAATACATGTTTTTCGAATCCTATACCGTAGACTGCGTTTGCACTTTACTGTAAATATAGATTTCGATCAATTTTGAGATTTGTTTTTTAAAATAATCTACTCAATGAATTAGTCTGAAAAATATTATTTAAATACATAAGTTGATATAGAATAAGGTAAAGGAAATTCTGCCAAAGTCTGTATTATCCGGATATTACAAAAGTAATAATATGTAGTATATCAGTTATCTGGTTTTCATAGCACAAGCTCTGCTTAGTGTGGGATCAAAAAAAATAAGGTATAATTTTATTACTACTAACAGTTATAATCTTTTAACGTTTTTTAATACACAAAACCGACTTCAAATTAATAATATAATTATAGGATTTATCGGAGATCATTATCGCGACATCCTGTGCGCGTGCTCATATTTAAGACCTCGGTGCGAGATAACCGAGTAGCCCTTCTTAGTCGCAGTCCGAAATTTTGTGCAAAAGGGAAGCCCTACATAATGTACATACCATCTCACTCGCACTCAACATAATTACCATTAATTAGTGATACTTTCTTTTTGGTCAACAAATATTAAATTCTAATTGAATCTCATACTTTTAGCCAATAAGCGCGTATATCTTAAGTTGTATACTCGTATATATATATAGTTAAGAATTCTCAAATAAATTCATGCTCCGCCACGTAGTATACATAGACTTCAGGTTTTACAAAACAGATTCTTGTGTAGAGCCACTGGTGCACCGTGGTTCGTCCGTAATCAAGATCTGCACGTAGACCTCGGCCTACCCAATTAAATTAAACCATAGCCCAATTCTTTAAAGAAGCTTCGCGCCGATATTTCGACTCTGCCGCTACTCACATTAATCCTCTTATTGTAGGTGCCGC
>DWLR01003365.1:0-13635 GCA_018246295.1 Papilio alexanor hazarajatica | reverse complement strand
CATATTATGTTGCAAAATAAATTTAAAAAATATATATATATATATTATTAGACGTTTTATAAAAAAACGTGACACAGATAAGTTACGATGTAAAGAACTGTTACACTTTTTTCAATGCCCTTTTTTACAAAGTAGGAGATACGTTTGTTTTGCTTAAAGCTGCCGTCTGAAAAACAGAGTTTCTGCAAAGTCTAGCAGAGCTCCGAGATTCCATTGTTCGAGAAGCTTTGTCCCGCGCGGACTTAATTCCCTTTTTTTCTGTAGCGCATGTTCTGCCAGTTTCTAACGCTAATTGTGAACACGGGTAATACTCTCGTATATAATTATTTTACACTTTATAAATGATTATAAATATTTCCAAATTAGATCTATATTTAAAGTAAAGTTGAATAGGAAATGTATTTAATTTTTAATGTGAATTAAATTTAAACAATAACCAAAAACCACAGGGTCGTTACGAGATGATAATTTTTTTTTTATTGATTTAATGATCTTAGAATTACTTTTCGCTTGAACCGCCGATATTGCAATCTACAGTGAATCTTATCAACCACTGTTTAATAATATGCAGTAAAAAACAACGTTTAAGCTTTAATCCGAAGCTATCCTTTATAATAACTATTGTGTCTCTTTAAAAAAAAACGTAAAAGAAGTTAATAGCGAATAAAAAAATTCACAGCTATGCTTAGATAAATTAAAAAAAAATCTTACCGAGTCTTTTGCATGTTATATGGAACCGCTTTTGAAAATGCTAATAAATAAATCTTCAAAAAACTCATTTAGATAAGTTACCAAGTTACAAACATATAAAGAGGGATAGCAATTAATCTGTCCAATCTAATTACGTTCCCAAATGAATTGGAAAACGAAGCGCGGCACGGCTGAAATTAACTTTGTTTTGCATAGTTTTGTTGAATATAAATAAATATTATGTGCTTACTACAACAGCAGGTGATTTAAAAGATAATAAAATCACTACATATTACGAACGCAAAGTTAAAAATTACTTATTGAATTTTAATGCTGATTTTTATAGACACCAATAGAAATTCTTAATCCTCGTTCCCTTCTCACCCTTTTCGAATAATGTTTAAGCTTTTGAATAATTTGTAATTAAATATGATTGTAAACTTTGTTACGGATACTAAAACAAAAATCCAACATTTAACAACAGTCCATCTCAACACGACACAAAGGCACACCTAATTGTCAATAAAGGTTCACTTCGCACTACTATCTGCGTGTAACAGACAAGAAATTTGTGAAGTTCTGAGTGTAATTTAAACAGACATTCTGTTTGTAAATATAAGTAATAAATAATGTCATTGAATAAATAATAATTATAATAATATAGAATGAGTTTATTATTATTATTAATTTATAAACATAGCTATAACTTAGGTCCACGATATGACAATTTAACTAAATTGTATACATAAACGTTTAATATTCTAAGTAATGCTTTGAGGGACGAAGCTTGTTCTTCAGATATTAATAGAAATAGAAAACTATGATAGAATTTTTTTTCCATTTGGCGTAATCTTAATACTCAATTCCTCAAAATGCGTATAACCATGCAGACGCGCCTGTTTGTTACAGGCACTGTAAATAAAGCCCTTCTTAATTATATGACATCAATCTCGTGAATGACACCAATATATACCATTTTTTATACAAGAAGGTGGCAAACGAGGATGCGGTCACCTAAGGGACCACTACCAATAGACATCTTCAACAAGCATTTGCAAGTTGCAGATGTGCTGCCTACCTTTAATAGACATCGGAGGGGATACACAGAAAAATGAATTTTTTTTCTCCTATCCATCTCCTTCCCCGTCAAATCCTCTTCTCCTTCCCACCCTTTTGTTAATTGGAAAAGAATAGGAAGGGGATGAGGACTAAAATTAGGCCTCCGGCACCTCACTCATCAGACGTAACACAGAATACAAGACACAGAAAACAGGCGTGAAGTAGAAGCTTCACGTCTGTCTTCTGTGAGGGCCATTCGTGCAGCAGATGTTGCTGTTGCAGACTGTACCACTGTTGAATTGAAGTTGAGTTGAAATTATAACAGTAGTTTAAGTAGCATCTTAAAACAAATATTTATAGTCTTTGTCTAGATCAAAGATATAATGTAGAATAACTCTCAAACTACTAACAATATATGTATATAGTAGTTGCATACGTCATACTTTTTGTCTTATAAACTTGCAATAATTAAGTTTCCAAATCCAAACATAATTAAATGAAGTGGCTCAACGACCCAAACATACAGGAACTAAACAAACAATATTCCAATTTCGAACATTCTTTTTGCAGGACTTCGACACTGACTTGGAGAAAATGTCTGAATACCGATTTCATTGAACCGCAAGCTTCAATGAGCACTCGAATGAGAGAAAAAACTTGAGTGAATCCTTACAAATGGCAAATGAATAATGAGATTTCTTCTTGAAAATTGAACCGCCAATGAAAGAAGCCTCGTTTTTCAAAAGCGAATTGATAACGCCACAAAGGAATAACAGTCACGATCGAAAGACATTTTAAAGTGACTACAAAGTAAAAGAAACTCTAAACAAATACTCAATAGATAAGTTGGTTTTAATAGAAAATAAAGAAATCCATAGTGACACCTGAAACCCAGAGGTATGGTACAATTACGAAATTCCATTTAATACATCTAAGCATACTGCGTGTCAAGAGTAATTTTAAGATAGGCTTTTATTATTATAACTCTTATCTGGTCGATATAAGTTCGTTCAAAACTTCCCCTAAAGACCTGTTAGAAAGTCAGAAGCCATGTGAGTAACAAAATTTGTAACAAATTCAATATGATGAGCATTAGGTGAATTTTTTAAATCAAAGTACTTATACAATTCTTGGCTTTAGAAATGGAAGTCAGGGCGTTATCGACGCAGATTTATTTATATTCAAAACATTTAAATTAAAGCAACACCTAAATTTATTTTTAATTATTTATAGTTGCGCTACGTCTCATTACAAATCCATTAATATCAAACAAGGCTTGCCTTAAGTTCGCCAATATATCGGTACTCGGTATAACTTCGGAACCCAATGTCCAATGATTATGATTGATGATTACAAACAATTTGCGAACCCTTTCCATTAAAAGAAAAAAATTGAAATCTATTCGTAGATGATGAACTGCTGCACTTCTGCGGTAACAAACATAAAGGAATACAATCGAATTGAGACTTTCCTCCTTTGTTTTTATATCGGTCAAAAATACCAAGCTGCGTTACATAGCATGTCATTTTGACGCAACGTGTGGCATCTCCCTAACAAGTACGCAAAACTATAGAAACAGGTCGAGAGAACAAATTTGTTGTGGGCGAGCAGTTAAAGGGAATTACGTATTCAGCCAATGAATTCATGAAACTAGATGTAATTTGCATTGTTGATGATATTTATAACATCATTAGAGCCGCTGACCGCTTGCGATGCGCGGTCAGATACTGACATTATGTAAACGAACCGTAATAATCATATTACCATTGTTTGATCTAAAATGTTTGGTGATTGTTTAGTATTTGAGAATCGATTTTATTCTATTATAAATAGATCATATTTTAATTTATAACCCGATTAAAACATATAGAAGAATACAAAAAAATCTTAACCCCAGCTTTTCATGAATACGCAAAAAGCAAGGAAAAGTTATGGGAAGAAGGTGGGTCTTGCAGAACCTCGCTAATAAGATGGAATGTACCAACATACTTCTACAATGGTACTTCACCAGTCGAATGTACACATTCATGCATCAGCTACTGCAGATAGCTCTATCACCGCTAAACCTTTAAACTTTAATCCCTTTTACGTACACTTGGAAACGTCTTAACTAATTTCGTTCAAATATAGACAGTATCATCGTCAACTTAAGAGATTTTTTGCTGATATCTGTGAAGCAATCTCTAGTCCTCCCTACACTGTGCTTTCCTCTTGACCTCCAAACACGATACGACATCTATTTTCAATTTTACTTGGTGCATAAGTAATCTACTTTGCCATCCTCCTCGCCCTGATGAATGACCCCCGACAGGTCTGAAACTATTCGGTACATACACCGGAGCACGCGTGAGTTAAGCCGTTATTTAATTAGTTTATCCTCTTCCTTCTTTAATCGTTTTGTCGTATCAACAACATTTTTTTTTCTTGATGATTTTCGATCAATTTATTTTCTATTCTAACGTAGTCTTAAAATAAACACATAACGCGATCTTCATTGTAGTGAGACGACGTTCCAAAATTGTCATATAATACGCATATTTATTTCGCGACGCCTCCTCTGGTGGCGATTTGCCAGCCGCACGGACGTCCGCTTATAAAATTTCTCTCCGTTTAAATTGCTTTGCGGAATAGAATGACGAAGTTGAATATGAATACGGTCGATTGCAATCGACAATACTCATTTCCTTATTTCTTTACCGAACCAAACGTTCAATTAATTAAAATTGCATGTAGAGATAACGGTCTTTGTGTCGCTCATAATAATCCTATTAATTTTATAAAGTGAGCATGCGAGGATGAATATTATGTTACTTTATACACAAACTAATAAACTGTAACTGTGTGTACTTAAATAAAACTTACCTTTTACGTAATACAAATCAAGATTTAACTCACCAAGTCGTATTGAAGGTCTCACTATAAAGGTCGGTTACATAAAATTTCCCTGAGGATCATTGGAGATGTTATATAGTATACATACTTTAATCGTGATGTATATTGCTTCAAGGTGTATCAAGCATGTGATCCAATAGATGTTTGCCATGGGGTAATATATCAGATCCACAACCGATCTAACCCCGTTCTTCATAGCTACATATATTTCAGTGAAAACTTTTTTTTTACATTACCCCGATGAATAATATAGAAAATTTACTATTACAATGGATTTTTTAACTTGTGAGTTTAAAATATAGAATGAATCTATGGATTTAAAAGATATTGAGATACGATGATAAGTTTAATCGTATAAATTAAATAAACGATTTATAAAAATCCGAATTTAAAGCAAAAAAAACCTGTAAATACAAGCAGTCATTATTTCTATAAACAAATTATTAATAAAAAATTAAAATTAGTAAAACCATGTCAAATTTTTCATTTAAATATATGTAGTAAGAATTCAAATAATTTATAAAAAAAATAAATAGTAAAAAGGAAAGATCCAACAAAACGATACTTAGGTGCACCAAGTTTAGAAGGCTGTGAGGTGCCCAAACGACAATGAGACTCCGAGAGGTTCAAAGTGCGCTCCTGACGAAATCTCCGAGCTCTCCACGCTTCACAGATTCTCGCTTTACTTTTGTTTTTCACGACTCGTTGCGACTCAACCACACCCGACAGTGTGCGCGGACAATTACGAAAATATGTTCATAACTCTGCTATGTATGTACATACAAATGAAACGTGAATAAAAAGATAACAGCATAAACTATTAATAAAAATAAAAAATGTTCACACTTATTATAATCTTGACACACATATATAGTGAGAAATTACAAATAGCTTTCTATATTGCTTATGATTACTTTAATATAATAAGGCCTATTGCCATTAACCAGCAATCGAACAAGATCGTAACTCAAACCCGAACTTAATCGTGTCACAATCTGTCAAAGTGATTGGTATTTTACCAAACATAATTATTTTTTTGGTCGGCGCTTATGGAATAATTTACCTGATAAATGCTATAATCGTTTGGTACACATTTTCAAATAGATTATTGTTTGAATTTAAACTGGAATCAGTCAACAAAATCGAAAGGTTTTTGTGAAATCGATTGTAGTGAATTTCTCGCGCATTCCTCAAACGATTGATTTCACGAAATCACTCGTGTGTGTCTGATTTGATAAATTGTCGGCAGCTCATCGCTACGGAATAAATGTAAACACAAAACATTTTTGAATACTCCTTTCAGATAGTAATTAAGCTTTTTACATTCTTGGAATACTTTGAATCATATACAAAAACTCTTGCAATACTTTCAAATGCTACACACATACTAAAATTCTAGTTTTAGTAAAATTCATGTATATTCAGTTCGATACTTAGAGATTTTTTACAAACCATAGGTTAAACATTTGTGAGCTCTCTCTCTCTCTCTCTCTCTCTCTCTCTCTCTCTCTCTCTCTCTCTCTCTCTCGGCCATTTTTCATTCTTTTTTTTCTTTTCGTTGTTGTGTGTGAGAAGGAGCAATGCAGGAAAGAACGGCGGCTAATTTAACTAAATACAAAAACCATAGTTAATTTTAAAACAAAATAAAACTTTCGTACAATTGTACTCTTCGTAGTTAAAACAAGAGTGCTTGCATTTCCTCGTCGAATTGTTTACTCTGTAATTTGAAGAGCGAGAAAAGAGGCCTCTTATTCTCATCATTTCGTCATTCAATGCTAACAAAATACGAACGTATCCACTTACCGTTAAGATATATATATATATATATATATAGCCAAACTATACTAGGGTACAGATACAGAGTTTCGATTGATCCTTGGGAACGATCAGCTCTCTGTAGTAGCTAGGATCTACGGATCCTTTAGGTTCAAAAAAACTACGGTTTTTTTGAACCTAAACTTGTTGAGATTATCTTGCCTAGAGCAAAAACAGGCGCAAGGAAACTAGACGTTCCTACGAAAGTTAGGTAATACTTTATGCCGTGGTGATTTTTTTGTATACAGCACAGTCCAGGACATGTATAAAAGACCCTAATCTCAATAATTTAGGGGTTTGTCAATAATCAAGTCGCTGATTGAATTTCAAGACTGCACTAATGCAAGTTAAGTAAGTGAAATAGTTCACTGGAAAAAATAAGATTTATCAGTTCAGTCCGCCTAATGAACAAATTCCGTTATATAGTTCATTTGTTCATCAATAGTTTGGTTAGTCAGTCGAACAGATGCTGTCTGTGTTCAATATAGTACACACGCCGAAGGAAACACCACAGCACTTTCACTAGCTAATACATGTTTACTATGCTTTAGCTTTCTAGCGGCTCAATCTCTTCAAAATAAATCCGACGTATGACTTTTTGTGGGAAGTGATCTTACAATTGATATTTTAAAGTTGATAGAAATAATTAAAAAGTTCCCAATTGTTCCTAACTAACAACTAATTCAATTATTTACAGTATTTACTAATTAATTTCAAAGTTCTGTTTAAAACAAAAATAAACTTAATAAAAGGTCCATAAGTTTTTCTCGCTATCGCTACAACTAAATATATTATTTACATCACTTTACCACCATTAAAGTCTCATTAATGAATAAAAATACCCTAAATATAATATTAATATTTTACAAATCATAGTTCCACTACATCGCAATACTCGATATGTACTGTTGACTGTACACTTGTTAAGTACAATTGGGGACTGATTAGAAGTTGCAGACAAATAAGAATAATACAGTACATATCAAACTTGTGTATATTCTAATAAACGAACTTCCTAATGTAATAATTTCATTTGCTTTCAAAAAATTTCATCAGCTTTCTTTAATAATTGGAATTAATAGTTAGAATAGTAGAGAAGCGAATGCTATGAAGCTGGTTTTGAATAGGGAAAAGAACGCGACATGTTTTATTGCGGTAAAATTTCTGTAAGGCGCTTGAAAGAATATTTCTTAGAATTGTATTGTAGTATAAAACTTCCGGACCTTAATTTGGAAGACGTTGAATAGCCGGTATATTTCTTGAATCTTTTGGATAGATATCTTATATGTTACACATACTAGGAAACTTTAAAAGGTGCTTAAGTACGCACATATTCTCAAACATCAAACGATTAAATTTGAAATGAAAATGATGTATGCGTATGTACATTTTCAAGTTCTTAGGGGTAGAATTAATGCAAGTTTTCTTTGCTCCTTTGAAAAAATAAATGAAATAGGAGAAAAGAAGGACATAGGTTTTAGGAATGGTAGACTACATTAGCTACATACGGTTGTAGAACGTTTTGAAATAATAAATGCACCATACGAAGCATACATCTAAAAAATAAACATCGTCCCTTGAATTCTATTACTTTTCTTAATAATTAATACGAATGCTTATTACATTATTCTTCTTGTCTGCCTGCCACTGCTTGCCTATACTGAGGTGGCAACTAGCTGCTTCCACATCTCTGTATCCTACTACAACCAGTTTATCTACATCATCTGGTTATCTTCAGGTAAAATGACCAAAGTAGCTAAAATTTATTGGTAGCAGGTAGTTGATTATGTGGTTGTGATCTAAGTTGTTTTATTATATTGATACTTTTTTTGGCTGTTGATATTTGACAATGGTAGTGAATGAACGAACGATAGAAAAGAATCTACTCCTTTTCGTCTGACATTCAAGTAGTTCACCCGTCAGCACAGTTCATTAGCGGCAGTTCATTAGTTCACTAACTGCGACACGCCGTATTCACTTCTCACCAAATAAAATGAACTGCTCATTAGTCCGCAGTCGTTGAACGGCTTGCTCGGGTCGTTCAGTAGCCTCTCTCGCTCACTCACTGGACACACGCCGTATTCGCGTCCCACCGAAAAATTGAAATGCTCACTGAACTAAGAACGACTAGCTTGACTTTATTTGCATCGGAATGCTACGGGTCGCTTCGTCAACTCTTCTAGCGGTCGACCGTTCAAATAAATAACAGGCACAATGCCACCGTAAATAATTTATCTTGTTACAGAGTCGTAAATCTACTTTTGCAGCTACTGAGTTAAGGTAGAAAATGCTTTCGTATCTTATTTAAAGGAAGCCCGTTGTTTAAATTAGCCTGTTGTTTTCGAATTTCAAAAGTTGTTATAAAAACAAACAATTTTTTTCGTTATTGCGATGTAGTGGTGCTTTAATTGCAACTACATCGTTTGATGTTTGAGAATACATGCATACTAAAGCACCTTTATAGGTTTCCTACTATGTATATCATATAAAATATCTATCCAAAAGATTCAAGAAATACAGCGGCTATTCAACTTCTTCCAAATTAAGGTCCGGAAGTTTTACACTACAAAATAATTCTAAAAAATATTCTTTCAAGCGCCTTACAGACATTTTACCGCAATAAGACATCTCGTGTTTTTGCCCTATTCAAAACCAGCTTCATAGCATTCGCTTGTTTACTATGCTAACTATTAATTCTTATTCTAAATATTAAATAAAGCTGATTAAATTTTTTGAAAGTAAATGTAATTATTACATTAGGAAGTTCGTTTCTTCGAATATACACAAGTTTGATATATACTGTATTATTCTTATCTGTCTGCAACTTCTAATCAGTCCCAATTGTACTTTACAAGTGTATAATAGTACACAATATTGAGTATGAGATAATACTAATTAACTTTTCATTGAACCATGTCTTTTTTAAATACGCTCAGAATAAATTTAACCAGATAGAACGTGCTTCTTAGATATTGATTCTTCTTTCTTAGATGCTTCTATCTTAGATATTGTTATTTTCTTTTTTTTATTACATAATAAATAATATTATTTGTGGAAGTGGTTTCAAGGGTTATTAAATTATCTTCCCATTTGATATAGGTTAAGTGTTGAACTTAGTTTGCGGTGACAATAAAGTTCTATTAGCAGTATTACGTCTTGACATTTCGGTTCCTTCATTGGAATATTAATGAATTAAGGTAATTTAAATTGTTTTAACCCACTCTGCCTTTAGTCACGTTCGTAAATTTTACAGAATAACCTTATAATTTACTTATCTTCAGTAGAGCTAAAGTAACCGATATTGCCCGTAGAATTGGAAACCATAAGTGGCAATAGTAAACGAGCATTTCTTTTTAAATATCTCACAATTTTTAGTGAATCTCGACTGCAAACCATCGAATGCATGAAGTTCTTACTATTACTAGTTGAAAATAGATATATTTTATCCAAAACAATGTTATTGATGCTGTAAAAAAAGTTTGAAGCAATCATTACATTTTAAATGATATTCCTCAATATAAAACAACTAAAGAAAATTTCCTGCTTTAGTAGAATAAACTTGCATCGAACGATTATTTACATACAGTACAAAGTTTATCTATGTTAGACGTCTAATATAGACGCATGCGTTACATACATATAATTTTTTTTTACATAAATAAAAATTTCTATCCACTAATTAACTATTAAATGCATAAAAGTACAACTGAGACGCTACGCAACGCCTGTTTGCAACCTCTTATTTTTTTAATTATTGTGGATATGGATGGATAGCTTTAATCAATCAACCTTAAATGAGCTGCTCGCTCATCTGCTCCAAAATGTAGAAAACTATAAATTTAAAAGTATGGTCTAGTATCAGGAATACTTTTTAAATTGTAATTTTAGTATACCTTAGTTTAAAACTTCTACAATCAGTCAATCGATTCAAATTTATTAGGAAAATCTAGATTATTTTTATCGTTGTTTTGTTTTTTATTCAGAAAAATATTAAAAATATGTATTTATTATTTTTAATTTTAAATGAATTCTATGAAATCGGCGCTTAGTTAAAAGTCAATAAACAAAGTTACGGTCTATAGATAGTTAGCTCTACGTAAATATATAATTAGGAGTCATTAGCTTGATGCTACTTATCACTATTTGTTATTGACAGTTAATTACTATCTCATCTAACGCTACTCCACTTATATTCCGCTGCAATCAGCGTTGGGACTCAGTAGCGTATTGATACACGACAAATAAAATCGTCCGAACAATGTTGTCTATTACATTGTTAGTTGTAAGTGCACTATTATTTGTTATCTTCAAATTTTTCATTGAAGACAGAAATTACTGGAAGAAGAGAAATATCCCAGAAGCACATGGAGTCGCGTGGAAATTCATAACAGGCAGGAAATCTTTAGCTGAAATCTATAAAGACATTTATTTTGCTTATCCTCAAGAAGATAAAATCGGCCTCTATAACGGACCAAAACGCACACTCATAATAAAAAACTTGGAGAATGTGCAAGCGGTTTTACTCGGTGATTTCCAAAGCTTCTTCAGTCGCGGATTACTGACAAATCAAAACGATCGACTTGCTGACAGTGTACTTTTCATGGAAGATTACGAAAGATGGAGAATGGTAAGATATAAAATCACTCCAGTTTTTACTATGAAGAAACTTAAAAACATGTTTTATATAATGGAACGGTGCGCGAGAGATTTTATCAAATTCATAGACAACAACCAAGAAGCATTAGATAAGCCTTTCAATGCATTGTACACTTACACCACAGCTTCGATCACTGCGTCCGTTTTTGGAATCGATGCGAATACCAAAAACACTATGGATTCGCCCTTTATAGATATGGCTTCAAATGCCACGGAACCATCGTTTTCAACAAATTTGAAGTTCACCCTCGCCAATACTTTTCCAAAACTGTTTAAATTACTGCAAATCAAATTTTTCGGTGATCAAGAGTCATATTTCGTTAACGTTGTGAAACAAGTTCTGAAGGACCGCCGCAGAAACAATGAAAAGAGACACGATTTCATCGACACTTGTATTGAGATACAAAATGAAGGTGTAATGGAAAATTTAGCAACGGGTTATCAGTTGAAACCTTCCGATGAACTGATGGCGGCACAGGCGTTCTTCTTCTTCATCGCTGGAGCTGACACTTCGGCGCATTCCATGCTCTTCGTTTTATTAGAACTTTCTGGAAATCCTGAGGTTCTTAAAAAGTTGCACAAAGAAATCGATGACGTTTTTGATAAATGTGATGAAAATGTAACTATTGACGTCATAGAAAAATTGAAATATATGGATATGGTAGTTAATGAGGCATTTAGAAAATATCCTACCATCGGTCTTATACAAAGAAGATGCACTCGACCAACGACGCTGCCTGTTGGCGATGTTAAAATAGAAAAAGACGTACAAATAATAATTCCGACATACGCAATACACCGAGACGAAAAGTATTACCCGAATCCTGATGTATTCGATCCTGACAGATTTTCTCCAGAAAACATTTCAAAAATTCCTAAATATGGGTACCTGCCGTTCGGTGAAGGAAATCGGATTTGTATTGGTAAGAAAAATATCTTTTCATAAACACAATGGAGACTCGTACCATTTCGTTTAATTTACTATCTGGCGGTCAATGGTTCACTAATACCTTATATATTAGATCTATGAGCCTTTTTTAATGTCGTTAGTAAGTTTTAACCCGTAACCAATTTAAATATGTCACATTTTCTTTCAGGAGCGAGATTTGCTCGACTGCAATTAAAAGTTGGACTGGCATGGCTTTTGAGACGTTACACATTAAAGGAGCAACTTTACGAACCAAAATATTTTGAACCCAGCTTTTTTTCCCTACGAGATACTGGAGCTCGCATTGATTTCATTCCGAGAAAAGTATAAAAAAGTGATAAATGCATTCCTTGATCATTGTTAAATTCTTACATTCAAGAATAGGTCAGCTTTAGATCACCATTTAAAATTAGCAACAATTTGTGTAAAATCTGCTTACCACTTTGAATAGCAGGCGTAAATGTTCCATTATAGTACAGACTGAACAAATGTAAGGTTGGAATTTATTTTTCTCAAGCCATTTTTTTTTCTCAATTGTTCCATAATCATAGTTAGATTCCTAAGATTGAAAAACCAATAAATATAAATGTGTTAAGACCAACATAGTTAACTGTAATCAGTGGCTATGGCCAATTAATATTATTCATACATTGACTTGCTCGTTGTATTTCAAAAAGTTGTATGTCAAAATAAACACATAATATAAAAGTAAAAAAATACAAAAGTATATGAGACCTATTTTTTTGTATAGAGCATCCGAAATTATAATCATCTCGTATGACGCGAAGTTTATAAAGTATACGTAGTTGAATATAAGATGGTGCGTTTTTCTTTGATCTTTCGTCGTCGCTTCGGAAATCTCTCATTTCCTGCTAACCTTAAGCTTTGATCTTGTACTCTATTTTACTTTTAATGGTATATTTCTAAGCTATTTTATACTAGCTTTATTTTAGCTATTCTATACTATTTTTATATTGATATATACTCATACAATAAAGTTAATGGAATGAAATATTTGCCCTTATATAGATTTTTTTTAAATAGATATATATAGATATATAGGTGGCACACGAGCAAGCGGCCATCTGACATCAAGTGACCACAGCTCATAGGCATCTGCAACAAGCTAAGTTACAGATTTACAGATAACAACTTTTCCTATCCATCCCCTCTCCCAATAAGTTGTCCTTCTCTTTCCATTCTTCCGTGATTAGGTAAGGATGGGAAGGAGAAGAGGCCTGGAATTTGGGCGGCACCTCACTCATCATAGGAAATGGGTGAAATAAGCCCCTTTTTATAAACAAGCAAAGTTCATAAAAAACTTGACCGACCGACCATATGACACAGTCATTCGGTATATAGTTTTTTCACTCTGCAACAAGGACAACAGGAAGTACAAACGTTTATCTTTATATAGGATCGCCTACTAGGGTTACTATATTATGTATATAGTAATGCAGTGTTACCAAAGAATGCAGTATGTTTATATATATAATACTACTTATTTGAATAAAATTTTAAAACATAAATATTATTTTGCAAGATTGATCCAGCGTATCCTTCATTATATAAACGCTTGGCGAGTCCAGCGCTCG
>DWLR01003364.1:0-13641 GCA_018246295.1 Papilio alexanor hazarajatica | reverse complement strand
TGATATTATAAAGAACAGAATATTCGCTAAACTTGATTAATAAATAATAATGACAAGTCCTCGCAAGCGTCACATGGTCTGTTCATTATATTGGCAAATCGAAATTCTTTTTCAATTTCGCGTAATTTTTTGCGAGCTGTGACTGTGTTCCGACAAAATGAGAATACTCTAGGCGACAAGAGTTATTGCGCAATAAAAATTAAAAGCTTTCACGCCCGCGATGTAGTGGCGTGAGTGTCTAATATGAATTTATTGGTACACCTTTCTTAGCTTCCAGATCTATACGGAAACTTGTTTATCAATACAAGGTATTCATTGTGACACAATTTTATAAACTACCGGTTTCGTCACTAATTCTTTGTGTTTTAAATTTTGTATTATATTTTTTAAACTATCTTGTTCCATAGTATTATTAATTCTTTGCACCAAACTAAAGCGATTTAATTTTTTTTTAATGTTTAATGATCATTAGTAGACCAGTGAAATAGTACGAAGATAGTGATCTCACTACTTAACATTATTACAAATACTTCAAAGGTATTTATGTTTACGTCCTTGTCAATACATTGTTCAATGCTTATTTACTTTAAAAAGAAAAGCAAATTATTTCATATTGCCTCTCGTAAAATAGAATTCTACAAAAGAGATTCCGTTTCAAAGAGAAACTCGTCCAGCAATCAAAGTTATTTCAAAGTCTGCTGGTTCCTAGAAAATTTATAAGCATAACTGCATTCTAAATTTTTCATTGAAGTATTTTCCTTTCTAAGAATACTCTTGTATTTTCGTAACATTTTTGCTCCTTTGAAAAACATTTAAAATTAAATTCTTCCTTCAGAAGCCCAAATTCTCAAAAAAGAACGCGTCCTTAGAAAATTCAAAAATAAAATACGCCGAAAATTGATATAAGCAATTAAGAATGTGCAGGGTTTATACAAACCTTATTTAGGGTTGTGGATATAATAGGAATTTTTTTGTATGTAATTAAGTTTCGGTAATAAATTAATAAAACAATGAATATGCAAGACAGAAGATGAAGATCCAAAACGAAGTAAAGTAAGTATACGTTCATCTAATTCAAATTCAGAAAACATATTTTCTTTAGAGATAAACACATTTTATTATTAATTATTTTATTATCCTTACTAATATAATTTTACTATTACTTAATCGAACAAATCAGACGTCATGGTTCGAAAAAGAAAAATTGAAACACATCACGCCTGTAACCTGTAAAAGGTAGGCAGAGATTGGGTATTAGAAAAGTTAACTTAAATCGTATCTGAATTTTTAAATTAAATGAACACTAAATCGAATAAATAACTTTATAAAGATTGAATAGTACAAGTCTTTGTTAACATGTAAGAACAATAGTCATAGTCACAATGGGAAGCAACTGACAAATCAAATTATAGGAGATAATAATCAAGATTACGGATGGATTCGCTCAATACAAATTAATATGGGACTTCGCCAGCTGTCTCCATTGTACGTGATGCTAAAATATATATACAAATATACGACTGCGCCTATAATAACAAAAGTACACAAAATATGTTTTCTACAAAGTTAAGTAATAATTTTAAATACAAAGACAAATTCAAGTAAAAGTAGGCAAGGATATATTGCATTCATTTTACAACTTATTAGTTTACATTATTATTGCAGAGCTTCCTCTAATATATCGTACATCATTATTATTGCAGATTTTTCTATGTTTTACAATTTAGAAATATCTTTCGCTGCACTGGCTTGCCTGTTAAATATCGAATCGTAAAGCTGCCGGATCTTTATGCGATCTTTTGCAATATATATACAACAACACAACCAGTCATTTACTATACATAAATACCAATTCCAAATTATGTAATAACTCTTTATTCTATAATTAAATTAAACATTAAGACCTATTGTTAATGTAAGCCTCTCTATGAAATGCAATTATCTAAAGTTTGTATTGGATAACTTTTGCATAAATTGTGTGACAGGTGTTTACTTACCATCAGGACAGTGACCTGCTCGTCTCGTCTCTGATAAAAATATAAAAAGAACATACATTTATTACACGGAGCGTAATGAGGCGTCCGCTTTACTGCGATGCAATGTAGCGGATAATATTTTTACCCTCACACAAAATACTTACACTTATTTTAATGTGACAGACCTAATTTTTAAGATAGTTCATTTAATTTTACATAATTTATGATAATTCAGTTTACATCAGTAGAAACAAAGTATTACATAAATACTCTGTAATCATGATTAACTGTTATGGTTATAAAATTGTAATAAAACCCTTATTTTGCTATTACTACCTCATGTTTCCCCATTAGAGCTAATTAAATATATAAAATAATATTTATGTAGCTCTAATGAAACAAAACGAGGTAACATGTTTAAGTTCCCATTGATTTTTGTGGACCTCCATGCCCGCATGAAATCACTTCTTATGCTATTCAAATATTTTGCGTCGTCTGGGAACCCAACTCATGCCCAGCACAAAGCTTTAACTCGCACATACAAGAACTAAGCGTAGTATATTTTCAATTTTTTTTATATTTATTACCTCAGGACATTTTCGTTTATGAACCGTTTAAAAAAGAACTTTTTTTAATCTCTTCATTTTTTCCGAAGATATGCCAAAATTGACATATTGCTAGATTCATGACAAGGTTTATTGTTTAAAAAATTTGTTATGCTTAAAAATTTAAAAAATAATTTTTTAAAATTTTAATGCTAACAAGCTTATGATGGACAAAAAAAAACATGGGCTTAATTATGACTAAATGTACAATAGCTTTCTAATGATTAAATTAATGAATCAGTTCACAGTTTCAGAGTTTGTCAATTAGAGAAAAAAAATCTTACCTATTTATATTATTACCATGAATAAAAACTTTGTAGTGTTATAAACATTGCACATACAATCAGGGTGCATATTTACTCGAGATTACGTAAGGGTGCATTGTAATTGGTTCAAACAAATGTTTGCAAGTAAACGTGAAGCAATATCATAACAATAAGATGTTATCTTGGTTGAGATAAGAATTGCATATTGCGGTGTGTATTGCCCAAACTACCCATTTGTGTTATATCATCCACAAGAATTAAATTACTATACTTGCCCTTGATTTGTGGCTCTATATTGACATTTTGTGCTACTAAATAATATGAAGTTATTTTCAAGCTTCTTTCAGGATGCATGAAGAGCGAATGACATAACAAATTTGGGTCACCAACACACCCAACCAACGTTGGGACGAACTTATCGAATGATATGACTGAAGAAAGGCTATGTCAAGATTACCTGTAACTGATGAGTATGTTATATTTTCTTAGTACGGTGGAACATACTGTGATCGCCAACCTGCCTGCCAATGATGCGATCAATGTGGGAGGTATATATCCAGCAGTGGACGATCATAGGCTGAGATGGATGGATGGATGAGTATGCATGTGTAGATCTTCGCGGCCGTTCTAAATGGAAATCCCTAGTTTATTATTTAAAAATAGAAAGTTTAAATGATCATTACCTGTAACCAGAATTAGTGTTAAACTATTGAGATGGGACTTTTAAATGATTCGAAATGAAGTTTATTTTGAGTGATTGTGGGTGTATTATATTTAAAAGATACGAACGCAAATATAGCTTGAACTGAACACTTAAAGCGGAAATATTTGTAAATAAGGACATTAGATTAACGTTTTACTCGAATATAGTTTTCAAACAGCTAAACATTATTCGCTTTCAGAATATATTTTCCGCGTTATTTTTAAATGCATTCACTTCAATATTTCCGCACCAATATAAACTACGTTATATTCTTTTCATTTTTCTTTATTTAAATATTTTGTAGAATTTTTAAAAGAATCTGATAATATTGTAACGATAGCATATTTAATGACTGCAAACTCGAACAAGGAAGTCATGATTAAACGCTATAGCTAAAATATATTTGGAGATTCCGCTTCTGGACGAGTTTGGCAATTTCTTAAAAGTTATACATAGCATACCAATTTTAGTTTTATATCACTATTATACCACATAGCTAAAATTTTACTATAACTCATTGAAGTTTCCATGCAGGAGAGGCTAAGAAAATTGATGTATAATATGTTTCACATAAATATTTTATTATAAACACATTGAATTAAATAAAATAACACATTACTTGACAATGACTTTTCTACAAAAGAAATTAACTTAAATTTGCCAAATCTAATAAGCTTTTGTGCTCGGAATAATCTTAAAAATTTTCTCAGTTTTTGTTTCATATATTTATATGTACATTATACAAAATATGTTCAATTTAATCACGGGGGATTTCGACGATAAATTAAAATTTTATCGAGATTAAAATAATTAACACTACGCAACAACTATCATTTACTGTGATAGTTCACATTGTTTCCGCCTTGTTTCTTATTAAATTTTCTTCATTTATTGTTCACTCTGAGTACAGTCGACGCTCCATTTGCTCTGGATATGAATCGATAACGGCGTAAGTAGAACTCATTCCATGTTCACTTGCCATAAAAATAGTATTGCGTCTCTAAAATAGGGTCATAACATTTTATTTCTCAATAAACATTTTTGTCTGTTTACTGTGTAATTATATAAAAAGCTCTAGCTCCTAGCTTTAATATAAAAGTGTCGTAACTGTTATATAAACTGTATCTGTCTTTCAACAAAGTACTTTATTAATTCTTATTTGTAATGACCACCTTATTCAGTCGTAAATTTGGTATACATTTTAAGGTTAAGGTTTGCTAATAAGAGCTCTAAAATGGAAGCTTATTAGTACCAAGAGGCGGGATCTGAACACTTGACCGTCAAATTTGAATCAGATTGTCTATTACAGTCCTGTCTGCTTAGTATTCTTTTGAATGCAAACTTTCTACAAAGACTTATTGAATATTCAATCTCAGCGTATGCTTTGGAAATACTACATTCACCTGAGCTGCTGTCCCATTTGAAAATATATAGGTATTTTGAAATTTGAAATTAAGAATTCGACAACTATTGTCGTTTAATAGCCAAGTAGTTAAGAGTAAGGATCGGTAGGATCATGAAGTCGTGGGTTCGAAACCCGCCATTTGACTACTGTCGTGAACCATGTCATAGCATTTAAGCTTAATTAAAATGGTTACAAGAAATATTAGTAAATTATTTTCAATAATCTGCAAATATTTTAAATATAAAATATTAAAGCATGTTATATCCGTGTAAATTATACATTATTTATAAAAACAATATGACAACGTTTTTGACAAATCTAGACTTGTGGATAATGCCTTTGGGTATTTAATTGATTTTTAACAAAGTCGATGCTTTAAATAAAATTAAATAAAAGATATAAGCTCAACAACTTTACTTTTATTGAATAACATCAAACTAGAAATTGTCTATCGTTTAAACCAAATTTAAAAAAGGAGGAAATTCTCAATTCGCTAGTATTTTTTTTATGTTTGTTACATTAGTTATGAACCGATTTTAGATTTTTGGTGGTTGGAATCTGTGCATACTCAAGTGGGCGCCATTAAATTTTGAAGCGTATTGAACTTTGGGATCCAAAGATATACCGTAAATTGATATATTTGTAGACTGAAGTACCTATACTTTAGTCTACAAATAAATCAATTGATTTTAAACTAGACCTATCTAGTTTAAAATCTTGACTAAAGATTAAGCCTAGCAAGCTAGGGCTAAAGCCCTGGCTTGCTTTATTCTATTTGTAATGAGAGGAACAGTGGCTATAAATATCTTATAAATAAAACTAGGGGTTTTCTGCGACTTCGGAAGCGTTTGTTTTTTATAATTTGATTCCGCATTAACAAAAGTTGTAATTGTTAACAATACCGTGGCAACCGATATTGTAAGTGAAGCATTTTCGTCTTTTTAAAATCCCTAAATAAGGGAATAAGCATACAAATTTGTATTTTATTTTGTTTTGTTGAAAACGTTAAAAGATTATCTAAACACTGTCTTATACGAGTACACTTTTTGTGTAGTTGCAATTAGTTTTTGTGACAGTCGATTTAAACATACGTAAGGAATAAGAGGGAAACTTACTTGTGACAAATTCTAGCTGCATTTTACCCGTCTGTGATAGAAAGGAATATCAATTACATTATGAATTTTACATAGTAGTACAGATTACATTTAAAGTTTCTATCGCCATTTAACCGATAACGATATATGAAATTTTTCGTCACTTTGTACTGAACAGGATCATCTTGATCATCATTTGTTTTACGATTAAAAACAACGCTACTTTGTTGGAATAACAATACTTAAAGAGTTTTAATTGTTTTAAAACTATTGGTTATATCAAAACAATATGTATTAAGAACGCGAAAAAAGAAGAATAAATCTTAAGAACTTAAAGATCACTTCAGTTCATAATCACTCTGTCTTCATCAGTATATGCATCTATTGTTGTGAGCATTGAATGTGGGAGCGTTGCACTCTTCTAAATAAAACGACCGAACTTACTGTGACATCGGTACCGTATCGTCAGTCTCTTGGCTGTCGCTACTAATATTCTATTCATATAAGATATAAGCTACACATTTCGGGTTCGCTCTGGCAAAAAGACAGACAAATAAACAGGGATCAGTTAATTGAAAAAAAAAAAAACTAATGAATACAACTATGACAATTCGGGGTAGAATACGTTTAGTACGACACCGACTAGTCACAAAATTGGTTGAGACGTTTAGGCTACAGGAGGTCACAACGGAATGGTCATAAATACATGCATACAATTATCTATCCGCGAAAGTTATTATCCTCCTGTCAGTCGGGCAAAAAATTAAAAACCGAATGATGGGCTGATTGTTATATATCATTATGTAACTTGTGACACTCCGGCAGGAATACGAATCTAATAAATCCTTACTCTGCATCTGTCAAACCGATTAGGCTTCCGAAAGTCACAATGTAATAAACATAAATACATTCATAAAACATTAAACTCCTTTTAGGTCCAGTTAAGAAGTTTACAATTATTTACCTGCTGTAAAAAACAATTACCTACCTGTTTTTACAGTAGTTTGTGATATCTCTTATCAAATATCATGCAAAAAATCACTAAAATCATATCAATGTTTGATGTTTGATGTTTGCCAAGTTTTAAAATGATTAACACCAACAATCATAAAAAGAAATAGCAAAGAGAAAACATACTAAAGACTTTCTGCCAAGAATAAGAAGTTCCCAAAGTACTGGACAAATAAAGTGTGGTTTAGTAGTTGCAATTTTTTTTTAAATTTTAAAAAACGAAATACGAACGAATATTTTTTTGAATTAAAACTTCCAGAACCAAGTTATGTATTGTATTAATATTTATAGTTTAATGTTAAGTAAGGTGTTATGGTTAGGGGTAGGGGGGTGGTATACGTTAGTGGAATTTAATTTTCATTTAATCATGTGTTATATTTAATTACCGTAATTATAAGATGATATTAAGGAAAATACGAGTAATTTCAACTGATTGTCATACATTATATATGTCCCATATAAGCTTTATAGGAATAAGCCTTACAATTTTTTTTTTTAAAGTACAAAGTGGCGAATGTTCACATTGTTGCTATCCGTTACGCATCTGCCAAATTCACCTGAGAGCTGTGTGGTACAAGTCAATGATGTATAACATAAATACGTACATATGTGTATAATACTCGTTTTCATTAACCTAGTTTCCTCAACAAAACGAGAAGTGATTTGCATATTCATACAACGCGTTATCCTACGAAATTATTTTGCCGCAGACTGGGAGTACGTGCGTAAAATTGTTTAAGCTCGTTTTAAAATAAGATTAACTTTATTGTTTGTCTTTGTACGGAGATTAAATTCATAGCAAAATAAACATGCTACTATACTATGTTATAAATATATAATAAGCATCAGTGGCTGGGGCATGTTGAAAGGATGAATGAATAGAGAGAGAGACAAAACAAATTTTATATTACAAAATTGAGTGGCAGTGTTGGTACTGGACGATGCACAAAAACTTATACCGGTTACATCTTAAAAAAAAAAAACGATATGAGGAGTACCCTAAACCGGCGAGCATCGAATTAAGGTCATCCTAATTTTGTTTGCATAATGTAACTTTATTAGTTTTTGCGTCTAAATCACTAAACCAATTCTGATAAGTTTTCTTTACAAAGACAGATTGAGTCTTAAAAAACACACACCTGCTTTGTAGCAAAAATAAAACATGAAGGGATTGATAGGCAATGAAAGTTTAATTGTGTAGTGTTCTCAAGAATTATATATAATATTCTAATAATCTTAATAAAAGTTGTTTAAGACGTATGCCTTACATTTTTACTACTACACAGTTATAATTATAAAGAATAGATATAAATTTGAATATGCATTAGACAACAAAGCGATAAATTTAATTTTCAATGTAGTCTTTTAACAAACACATGGTCGAACGTTTACTCTATCAGGCGAGTTGCAAGCTCCTACATAACCATTTTAATAAAGTCAAATAAATCATTTTACTTCAAATATGTTTAATATCAATCTACAAATCTATTTACTTATCTTTACAACCTTATATCTTTATAACATATTGCGGTGAACTTTGTTGAAACATGGTAGACATAAATAAAACTTGTCTGGACGACCATCAAAAAATGTTGCAACTTTTATGGTACAATTTTGTAATATTACCCATAGCAACCTTTGTGGCGTTTTTAAACTAAATCAAATTTTCCCTCTTTTTCCATTTCATGCCGAACTCTTTTTGATTTATGGGTAAAGAATTATTACTAGAATTATTACTGTATGTTACGTATCTTCTGTTTGATTTTACTTTAGAAGCAAATAAACTGACCTCAATAAACACCAGTTTTAAATCAAACTGTATTGTTTCAACGACGCGACCCACGATACGAAAAACGATGTATAATTATGTGATGTTTTTGACTGTACCTTACATTTTTAAGGAATTCATAATTTTTATTGAGAATTCTAAGTGGCCAGAACGGAAAGTGCAGGGGGTCGTATATGTCCTACATGGCACGGAACATGTTAAATAACATACCTATGTATTGTATATATAAGTATTTCGGCGTCTGTACAAAACTATTCCTCAAGATGTGCATTTTTTAAATCTTTGTATCTAAAGTCTCTACCAACATATTATATTGACAAAAGAATGGTGCTCTATCAAGGTGGATAAAACTTTAAAAATAGGCTATTCGAAGGCACCAGTTAGTAAATAAACTGGTGATCATTAATGAGATCTAGAATATGTAATTAGATCTAGAAATGTATATATTCGAAATACATCATTGAACATTTATAAAAGAAGGTTTATTTTTATTAGCAGTGTAAGTAGGTTAATATTTTGGCAATTCTGTAGCCATACTAAAACTTGGCAGATTGCCAATTAGAGCTGGAAGATATACTTAGAAACTTCTTTGCTCATTTTAACACAAGTTTTGGCAGCTTCCCTCTAGTTCCAACATGCACAGTGCAAGAAAATAACGCGGAGAGCTCAAGATAGATGATAAATAGATATTTGAATAAGAAAAAGTTATTCTTGCAGTTGATGGTTTCGGTCGACGGTGAAATAGGTTTTGATAAAACATTCTCGCATTCGACATTGAATAAAATTTTTTAACTTTCTTTTAACAAAAACAAAACTGACTTCAAATTTATATAATTTTATTTGTAAGGTATTTATAGCCACGGTACGTCTCATTATAATCCAAGCAGGGCTGGGCTTGTCTCAAATCTACACAAGGTTCAATGACTTTCAAAATTAAATGGGAGTCACTTGAGAATGTCCCCTTTCAAAACAATAATGAAATCGATTTTTAAATTTCGAAGTTAGGTAACAAATATAAAAACCTCCTCCTTTTTTTGGAATCGGTTGAATATTATCGAAGTTTTATCGCTTTATGTATGATGTATGATGCTTTAAAACGATAACGAAGACGGCTAACGAAAACAACCTAAGTTCATTATTTAAACTAAAAATTTAATAGCACATTTTATAATTAATCCTCAAACTATGAAAACTAAAAAAATCTAATTACTACAATTAGTAATATTATTAATATTCAAGAAATAATTTTTATTACTTTTTGTTTGCTTGGAGAATGCTATGAAACTAATATAACTTTGATTCGTAGCGTTAATATTATATAAGATAGAATGAGAATATATTTGCCTACGTGTCAAGAAAACGTAATAAGTAAGCTCTTATGTTTGCAAATTTATTCTATATTTTTAAACTCTGTATTCTACATTGCCGAATACTACTAGTATTCCGATGTACAAGTTTAATGGACTGCAGAAAATTTTCTGCGGTCTTTGTAAGAATTTATAGTCTATTGAATATTTAAATATTTTCAATGAATTATAACGTATGTAATATATCATGGAATAAAATAATATGTTACTAATGTATTAAATTCTCGCAAAACGCTGCTGTTAATCCTCGTGCAACACATTTTAAACAATGCGCCACAAATTACATTGTTTTCCGTGCAATGTTCACTGAACTTAATTTTCATTTGTATAAAAATTGTGTATTGCATTTCGTATTGTTTTCGGTATTGTTTAATGGATAAGAATTGTGGCAAAATTAGCATAAATCTTCTCTAACTGTTGATGAAAATATGCCTACAATTGTTATAATCTTAAAGGATTACAAGAAATCACATAAGAGCAAGCAAAATTCTACACTTCGCCCGGATTCTGAAATCAATTTAAATTAGGACAAATCTGTAGATTTAATTTTATCTTTAGATTTGACATAGTGATTAAATTCAAAGGAGTGTTAGATAACTATTTGGCATGTATTTCAGAAACTGGGCTTTAATACGTCAGAAACAATAAGATAAAACTGCGATTTTAATTGTTATTGCTATTTTTCTACTACTACATTGTTCAGTTTGATCTGAAATTCTAGTGATTCTGTACTTTGACAGTATTTATTTGCAAAATTCGCATTACATTATATGTAAATATCTACTCTATATTTTTATGATATAAAATGTATCGTACCAACGTTTTTATGATATACCATGTATTAAAATAAAACATCTCATGTCGTTGCTATTAGTTCGTAGTTGTTCAAGAAATGCGCATCCACAGAAGGATAACGCACCTGCGGTAATCAATATCAGGTGCTGATTGATATTAGATTACATAACGGAAGTTGTATTCGAACAGAAATAATAACACGAGATAACTATTGTACCTAAAAGCTAATCGCAATAAGCGACGAAATAATTACATGCGAATACGAAAGACGCCAACGATGGAAATGAATAAAAAAAATGGAATATTGAAATTCATGAAGCAGAACATACTTTGAAATGATGTTCGAGCTCGTGTTCGAAGTATTTCCGGAGACGTTACGTCTTTACAATTTATTATATTCGTTTCTAGCAAAATTATATGGTAGACAGATCATGTCTATTTTCGCAATACTTTTTTCACAACTAATTATAAGGTAAGAGATCCTGAAGCCTAAATGGCTTGATCGATTTTATGTATTTTTATTCGATTCGTATTCTTTTACAGAATGTTTTAGACTGTCGGTTAAGCTTACTAATTTCTTAAATTATTTATATAGTATGCATTGGCACAAAGAATTAAACATATGATTATCACTGCAACATTCGACAGTAGTATTTCAAATGCAATTCCCGTGTGGCATCTTACTTACGTTGTTGTTACGTTGACACTCGAACTTGGCCATCAATTGTGTTAAGAACATGTTAGGGATAAATTATTCCATCGTGAGTGTACATACATACATATATGTCATTTAGGTATGTGACCGTGTGAATGAAAAGATCTTTATGTCCAGCTATTGGTACTTTACTTTATTTGTCTTGTTCTTAATGTATTAACGTAAACGTCATATGTACTGCTTTTGCTTTTACGCCATTCCATTATTGAAAGTTATTTCTTTTGAGGATAAATTTCAAATAAAGCATTTTACCTTAAAGTATAATAAATAATGACGAGCAGCAAGATAAAGGGTATTGATAATGATAAATAAATATGATTTATGAAGGTTCTACATTGTCTTCTAAGCAAAGGAAGGTAAAAAGGGTGTTCAATAATGTTTGTGTATGTTGTATTAACTGCAATAATAAGCTACTTTATACTGTTACTCATACATAGCTTTTTGTATATGAGGCGGATTGACTAATTATTTTTAATGATTGTTATTACGTTTTTAACAAATTTCTATTAAGGAAAGAGGAAAATATATTACCCAATATTTCAAGAATTCTAAGGTAATAAGAAAAAATAACTGCCGAATATAAAAGCCAAAAATCTTATAAATGTAAAATATAAAGCTACTGTGATAAATTTACCAGCATTATCCTTTACATTCAAAATTTATTGAAAATCGATGTCGGCACTAAGCTCTCAGGTTGTTGATATTTATTGCTTCATTTGAATATTTTAGCAATAATGGAAATGAGGTACTTTCTCTATTTTTTTATGTATCCTGGAAGAAACAGTATGTCTTAATAATATGCAACTAAACGTAAAAAAGTGTATCGTAAATAAATATACCTATATAATGACCAGCATATAATACCAATAAGCTGATGGATAAAACCTACCAGAACTTTGTCGATATCAATATAACAGATAATATTATACGTTATTTTTATTTTATATTTACCATTATATTACGGTTATTTTATCCGGGTTTAGATGGTTTCTAACGTACATTGACTGGTAATTAGAATTAACTAGCATAGCTATTTCTACCTACCCTAATAAAAACCTTCCTCAGGGTCAAAGGAGGTACCATTATCATACAGGCGTCAATATTATTTAACTTCGCATAGTTGAATATTAGTTTCGTTATATCGGTTCACACATAGTGTGATTAATAATTAATTCACTACATTTTCATGTACATAATACAGAGAAATCGTTTATTAGTATGCTCAGTTGACGATAAAGTCTAATGTTGTCTGTGTTACCAAACTAATTTATATTTGATCCGAGACGTATTACGTCTTTTCGTAGTACTAGGCATTATTATCTTTTCTTATTATGTGGTCGAATTTGTTTTGGAAATACAGCGCACACATATATGTTCATTAACATACATAACTTTCGAACGATCCATATGAATGATTAAATTATTAGTTAAAAACAAATGAAAAAAGTTGTATGCACAACTATAACTGTCCTACCTTTTCTTAGTCTCTTTTTGTTCACTATATTATACCTATATTTTATTTATTTTTTTACTTTTCCAACTCTAAAGGCGGCAACGCAAGAACAACTACGCTTATTTTTGTAGATGCCTCTTTGTATCTCTCCTAACGTTAGGTAAACAGCTTGCTTGCTCCTTCTTTAATAAAAATGACAAAAAAAACAATAAAAAAAATTATTTTCACTTTTTTTTTTAGTATAAATGACTTTAATTTGTAGTTTCTATGTGGTCGCACAGTAAATAAAATTTTAATAAAATATGCACATACAAATTTTAATTATTATTAGAATTTATTGTTGTAATACAATTGTACTACAAGATTGTTATTATCAAGTTGGCATCTAATAAACCCGCCATCTCACAGTACAAGATTATTTTATTTTTTAGAGAACTAAATACAATTATTTCTCAATAATGT
>DWLR01003363.1:0-13642 GCA_018246295.1 Papilio alexanor hazarajatica | reverse complement strand
TATATATATATATTATGAATTGAATTCATATTCGTAGAAGTAAAACATTTTAGCAACAGTGCGACGTCCGCTCGAGTAGCCTAAACAAGAAATGTGCTATATATATATATTCGATACGATATTATTAGGAATTGAATTCTTCTCTTCAAACCATTTGTGTTCCTGACTTTCTCAATCCGTTAGCGGCTGATATTCGAAATAGACCCGATCAACTAAAGGACAGTGGCTCGGAAGTAAAACTCGCATGGATTAAAACGCACATTGGACTTCTGGGTAATGAGAGTGCAGACGAACTGGCAAATAAAACTGCTCTCTCATCCAAAGGAACACCAGCATACAATCTTTTCCCTTTGTCCTTTGCAATGCATTCCATAAGACAGGACACAATTGATGCCTGGCAGACACGCTACATAAGCAGTTCACCTAGTAGCGCGATAAAACTGTTCTTCTGTCGGGTAGATATAGCGTTAGAATCTTCAGAAAAATGAGACACCATAATTTAACCACACAGTTTTTTACTGGCCACGGAGACATCAAATCATACCTGCACAGATTTGGCTTTGCTGCTGACCCTTTTTGCGTGTGTGATGGAGTGAGCGAAGAAACAGTATGCCAATATCCTTACAAACTGTCCCAGATTTAACAATCTTCGCCATGATCGTGAGTATAGGATAGACATTGCTGTAACGAGCGATAGTATCAGGAAAATCGTGCTCGACTACAAAATCCGAAAACCTTTTTTGGAGTATTGTAGGGAGGTTATGCTCATAACAGCCAAAGCTAACGGATATACTGTTGTACGATAGTGATTAGTATGTTAAGTTTATTATATTAAGTTAATTATATTTAAAAAATTTAATTTATTGTAACACGTTAATCATTAAAATTAGAACAATGTCGTGAAAGTATTTTACATGGAATTTATGTTTACTTTTTATTTTTTCAATGACTAAAGCGGTAGATCACTTTATGATACACATAAAATTCTAAATAAATATAAATGTTTGGTATTACATAGTAATTGACAAAAGTATAAGCAACCAGGTGCCACCAGGGCCCTCTTCCAGGGGTACAATAAAAAAAGATAACTAGTATTTAATTTTAAAAAAAAACAATATTAAGCTACTGAATTTACCCCTATGATACATCGGGGAAAAGTACATTTCAAAATCGGTCGAACCGTTTAGACTCTAGGATCTAGGAGGTCACAACATGCATACAATACAATTATACATACCCAGGACAAACATTACCCTCACGTCAGTCGAGCGCATCAGTCGGGTAAGTAAATAAGCAAGACTTCTACAAAACTGTTGTGCCACAGCACAAGTGCAATAACAAGCAAACTACATCCGATGACATCACAGAAGCATTGTATAGTGTATAAAAAGTTGGGCTATCTAGTAAGTAAATTTAGATGCCATATGCTTGTTTCTACTTCTTACTTGCCCATCGACGTGACATTGGTGAAAGTTATTTTGATTTTCAAATTAGTAAATTATAACATCGAAATGTATCTACATATAAATGATATTAACATAGAGTTTAAGCAAGTCTGATGAGGTAACTACATATAAGTTGTTGAATAAATTTAAAAGCATGTAACCGGAACCCAAATTATTCCTCGTGGACTTTAATGTTAAATCCCATTTCATGAACATTAAATGGCCAAGTTTAATTTATAGTGCTATTCAGAGTTCAGCTAGGCGTTGGGTTAAGATTCATGAAGTTGCACAAAGATTTCATATTTTTTTTACAGTGACGCATTATGAACTTGTGAGTTTTAGGAACCCATTTTAGATGAAATGTTTTACTTTTTGGGATATCCCAACATAATTAAAGATATTAACGGGTAAAATCATTACAGATGGTGTAGACTTGAAATCTAGGTAGCTTGCGGCGTCGTTATACTCTATATTTCCATATGTATAAAGAATTCCATATGTATCTCGGCTCGTCGGGATCGCTCCCGGAGATCACCGGCAATATTAAAGGGTGGTTGGGGTTCTTTGGTGAGCTGGGCTGGCTGGAGTGGTCCATATCCTGCCCACACGCAAAATACGCGCTGGTCGTGGAGTTGAGGAAAAATGAGCGCCCTACTACTACTACTACTACATGTACAAAGAAATCGCACTATTTCTGGTGTATGACATGAGACGTAATTTGAAAATAACATACGTTGATAGTGATAGATTGGCGCCAAGATCAGTAGGTGTATTCGTAAACTACAACTAGATAAAACCAGAGACGATAGAGATCCGTTCATAAGATTGTGAGACTAAAAAAATCAAAGATATCGATCAAAACATTCAAATCAATTTATGAATATCTTTCTTGACACAAATCAAATCTCATTCACTTCCGAGTTACCTGACCATGAGTAGATTTACTTTCTTTATTAAAATGAAAAAGAAATTGTACGACACGAGCTTGGTATATAATTAACTTGCGGAAATTTACTATGCATTCTTTAATTCACGAGGCTGCGCCTTACACAGCGAAAGCGTAACGTCATTTTGTATGTTTATTATATTTTTTTCTTTAACAACCTAGTCTTTATAACAGTAAATCAATTTAAGACATGATAATAAAAACGGTGGATCTTAACATGTGATTCTATTACAAATAATATCGGCAAATCTAAAGAAAAACTTAAAACTTCATTATCACAGTTTCAAACGTACTTTCTTCTTCGAATCTTTTCACTTTGTTTTAAATAAAAAACCAAATGTATAATTTAATATAAACGTTAATTTCTTAAGCTCAGCTTACTTTGTTAAAATACAAAAATTGTAGTAAATTCGTAACCTAAAGTGTGGTTCGTAATACCACTATATTTATACAGGGAGATTTTACAAAAGGGAGTGTTGTATCAGATCCTAAACATCGCAACTGCCATTGAATTCTATTAACTCATTATCTCGAAATTAGTGAAACTCGAATGAGCATTGCCTAGAAGCAGCAAGTACGAGCAGTAAAAGCGTATCAACCCTCGCAAAACGGCATTCTTGTCTAACTTTCACTGACGGGAATAGACCGATTTCAACTGTAATTGATCCGTTGGAGAGTGTCCTTTGTCGCTTTGACGCAAATCGTACTTAACTGTGTTAAATTAACGATTAAATATACGATTCTAAATATAATAAATAATAAATAAATAATTCATAAATAATAAGCATAAATTCTAAAACATTTACATTTAGCAAAACATAATTTCTTAAGGAATATTGCATTCGATACCATTATTATAATTGAAAATAAGGTAATAAAATCAAAATAGTATAGTATTTGATGGAGTTTGGTAACTATATCTCTAAAAGAAAGAACTGGTCAACTCGGTGTGATCTAATTCACACTCTCTTCTCAAGATAATTAATAAGATAATTATAAAAATCCAGGGGATTGCAACTCGTTGTGGATATTTGCGGAGGTGGTGTGGAGGTATTCGTGGTCATTTAACACTGAACCATTGACTTTTCCTTTCATTAAAAATTATTATCCTTGCGTTTTTGAGCTCGCGTACCCGGTTATTATTGGTTTATTCGAATATTCCACTTAAATTTAAGCGCCTGCAATAAAATTATTGGTCAAGACTTTTATTTGCAAACGCCTTATATCTTCGATATATGTATGTATTTATTCAGGCGTCTGGATTAATCTATTACGTATGCTTCACGTGCCTGATATTTACAAGCTAGCTTAAGAGTATGGGTTTTGGTTTTCTTTTTATACAAGAAAAACAAACGTGGCGAACGAGCAAGAGGTCACCTAAGGGACCCCTACCCATGGACATCTGCAACAAGCATTTGCGAGTTGCAGATGCGTTGCCAACCTTTAATAGACACACGAGGGGATGGACAGAAAAATTGACATTTCCTCCTCCTATCCATACCCCTCCCCGTTAAATCCTCTATCCCTTCACGTCCTTTCCTTCTTATCAAATTATGGGAAGGGGAAGAGGACTAAAATTAGGCCTCCGGCACCTCACTCCTCAGACGAAACGCAGAAAACTTCTACTTCACGCCTGTCTTCTATGCGGTCGTGATATTTCACCGGTCGAGCGGGCCATTCGTGGAACAGATGTTGTTGTGGACTCTACTACTGAAAATACAAGAAGTTATAAGAAAAGAAGGTTATAAGAAAAATACAAAAATTTATTACATTAACTTGAATATGAGGCATAGTTATTTTTTATTAAAACATATTAATTCAAGAAATGTATAAAAATTTCAAATATGACAATAAATGCCTTTAAATGCCTAATAAATAATGTAGGTATATTATTAATATATATTTTTTTTAAATTAAAGATATCATTGATGTCGCAAAATTCAATAATAATGATGATGCAATATGCATATTAACTCTATCTTATTCCTCCGTTGAATTAAAACATATAATATACAGGTACAGATTACACAATTAATTACGGACACCACTGTAATTCAAATTAAAAATACAATTTCAATTAAACATAAAACAAAATATATGTTTGTTTTATATGAAAGTTAAATATTAATAGATACAAGGGTTTTAACTTTAAAATATCAACTGTGACTATAGATTTAACCTTGTTTCACCGCCTGACTGTAACTGTACGGGCGTATAACGCTGGCTTTACCCTGGCTGTCGTAGAAGTTGATAAGATGCTTCACACTGCTGGGACCTGGGGTTGTGATTGGCTTAACCGCTGGAGTTGGGTATACAGGCACCGGTTTGACCTGAGTTGACGCTTGAGTATTCTGAACGGGCTTTGCTGCTGGTACCGCTTTAATGGTAGTTGGTACGACTGGCTGTGCAGGTGCAGGCTTAGGTGCAACGTTATCTGGTGTAGATGTTGGGGCTGGAACTGCTGGAATCGCTGGGGTTGGATTTGCAGGCCGTTCGCCAGGTCTCATGCCCCCCGCCTCCATGTTAATGAATGCCAAATTGGCATTTTTGTCAATAGGTGGATATGCTTTACGACCTAGAAAATTTGTATGATAATTATCAAGTGCCGACCTCATATCAATTATTACAGTAAAACTATCACAATAGAGCTAATGTCAAATTTGTTGCGAAAATTTTAAAAGGTTTACACCTTAGAAATAGATTGGCTACCCTTTATCTATATCATACTTCTAGATTGAACTTTGTCTTCAAATTCGACGTCGAACGCTGAGCCGCTAAGTTTACCACCGTTAACGGTGTAATACCAACATAGATAAAAAGAAGAAAATTTACATTACTAAAAAAAACGTATTGAATTTTTTAGTTAGTAGTAGTAAGTTTCTATTATTTTTAGTAATCAAATTTTTAGTTAAAGTAAAAAAGTACTTGATATAATAATTTAAATGATATATTCCTATGAAGAAAATCTATAGTTTACATTAATTACTGTAATATATGCTGCGAATTGCATTAGTAAGCAATACAAAATAGTGTAAACAAAGTAACAAATAAGGAAAATGTCAACAATAATCTAACCTTAAAAAAGGTTAAGCTTATAAATACTACTTTATTATAATCATATAAATAAAATACGAACAAGTTTTCAAAATAAATGATTTGAGAAATATTTCTGAACGAGTAATCATTTGGTTATAATAATATGTAAACTGAAAGGAAACATAATTTAAAACAGCTGTGAAAAATATTTACATACACAACAATTAAATTATTATCATAAAGCAGAAATTAATGAAAAATTTTATAATTACTTACATTCAGCGTAGTAAAAGAAAACCAATAAAACAAATGCGAAAGTCTTCATATTGTCGCAGTACTCGATACGGGCAACTGTACTTGGTTTTCAAGACCAACTAACTAATATTAAAAACCGCCTGGCAAATGTTTTCGGCAAAATTATAGCTATGATGGCCGTCGGTAGAGTCACGTCATCTTTGCCTCAGGATGACCTATGCTAGTTAACCTCGAACGATAACTTGTCTTACGGACGAAGCGTGGACTGAGATTAAGAATGTTATAATGTTTAAATTATTGTAACAAACAACTATCTATTTACTTGGAAACCATATTTGATAAATAAATTAAACTTTTTAATTCTCAAACATTTATTTGATAGTTAATACGATTTTAGATTGTATCAATGAGACGTTACTAAGATATCTAGCTATTGTCTTCTCTAGATTCTAGATTAGTTAGTATAAACTATAAAGAATATGAGGTTTATTTAATTTTTTTTTAAATTAATGATCAAATTAGAGTCTTTATTGAGTCGTTGTTTATTGAACGTGCATATGCAATTCTTTGTTAGTTCTATTACTTTTGCAAGCCGAATTGATGATGTCATTCTATCGAAATTCGAACAAAGGAACAAGTATATATAATAATTTGTTTTTCATTTTCATTCTGCGCTCTATAATTATAAAATCAGAACATAACAACGTTTATACAATGGTTAGCAGATTCCCATTTTATTTAAGCAGTTACGAGCTTGTATAACATAGCTATTACAAGTTAAGCTTCTACCAGAAGCGAGTCTTCATACTCCTAAACCGTCGTTGACATGGGCTGTATTTTTAATGATATAAGTGTGCAATATGACAACTCACCCCGGTGACTTCAGGGACGAATAATTATTGTATTTTATTTCGCAGCTTATATTAAGTCAATTAATTATATTATTAATTAATAATATTATTTTTGTAGTTATTTTCTTTCGCTCGGTTTTATGTGAACCGGTATACAGATATGCACGGGCCTAAGCCAAGTGCAAATCCGGGGGGAAATTAATTCATGGCTGTCACCATTTAAGTGACAGAAAGGTAGGCAACGTTAGCGGGATGTGAGTGCGTTGTTGATACGGCAGTTGTGGAGTCAGGGAGGGGCTGGTTGCTGCTTGGTTTCATTTGTAAGAACTTGCTTTTTGTAACATTTTTTAAGTATTCTTTTGTATTATTATTATTAAGTCAATTAGTAGTTAATTAAAAAAAATACATCCGACTGATTTGCCCCTATGACAATCCGAAGAAGATTACGAATCGAATGACATCCCACTCTTCAATATCGATCCAGCTGTTTAGGCTACAGGTCACAATGGAACGGACATATGTATATACGTACCCACATACCCGCAAAAAACATTACCCTAGTGCCGGTCGGACAAAATATATCAAATATATATAAAGGAAACTTTTTAGATAAAGACGGAATACCTCTTCACTATCTATATACAAATGTTATACATGTAATTGGTAATGTATAGTGTATGTATATAGTGGCATTTTAAATGTTTGCTGTCTACAGATGTGGACGCAGTTACTCGTACATTCCACAGGTCCCTTAGGAGGTCATCACTTGACTCGATCTGAGTGACAAGATGCTATTTCAGTTGACAGTGCGGTGCAAGTGAAACTATAGGGGCTTTAAGTAAGCGGTTATTATAGTATAACTCTCGCTTGCCCAGTATAAGTATAGATTATGAAAAATATAGAAATGCACTATACAGATAGAGAATACATCTCAGTGGTCAAATTCAACAAGAAATATATATAATGCCATCATGAAATCCGCATAACAATATCGATCAATAGAGTTTCTTGTGCGACAATAAATCAGTTCAATCGTCAGTTCCGATGCATTATACATCGAACAAGATACGATTTTCCCGGCGTGCATCTAGGCACGCAAGTTTTGCATTACACGAGCGCGTTCGCCTGCGACCGCTCGGCTCTGATGTCTCTTTTCAAACAACTTTCTTTTTGTACTTATCGACACCTTACAACGCTTTTAGTTTTAGACAAATTTTTAATTAATATTAATTAAGGTTTGTTTTGGTTCGTACACAATATAATAATGTAACGGACAAATGTAATTATAAACTTAAAAAAGGAGGAGATTTGCGATGTTTTTTTGTGTTTGTTACCTAAAAAAATCTCACTTATGTCGATTTTTTTTTGGAAAGGGGTCATTTGGAAAGGGATAATATTTAATTTTAAAATGTCACTGAACCTTGGGCTCCAAAGTTAATTCCCTATTTGGATGTACAACGGCCATAAATGACTTATTAATAAAATTATTATTATTTATTGCTATTAATATAATTATATAAAATTTAAGTTGGCTTTGCTATTGTTAAAAAGTTTAAAGATTTTTTTATAAATATCTTAATAATTTAATTGATTGCAGAGTATATAGTTATGTTCCTAAATAAGATTTTTACTGCTGGAATCTTTAACTGGCATGAGTCATAATTAGCTTGGCTTATAAAGGTACAGTGGGCTAATCACCTACTTGTCCTAATCCTCTCAAGATTTAACGATCAGAAAAATAAAATTATATAAAAGTGAATGTATAATAACGTTTTTATGATTTTTCTCTAAAAACAAACTGTCCTACATGACGAATTATAGTAAAATTGATGCGCCATCCTTGAAAGTGTAACAACACTACTTTTAAATCGTTTCGTACTTTCTGTGATTCTGCGATAAAAGTCTAACTATATACTGTAGACTTGGATATTTCAGAACATCAACGTATATTTTTATGTTATACAATAGTCGGTAAATGGAATTATTTCAATTCTATTGATGTAAACCGTCTCATACATTACGACATCGATCAACAATCACAGCAGCAAATAAAAACAGACACGGTAATAACAACTAGCGTGTCAGTCATTTAAAACACACGTACGATATACGTTTAGGTGTTTGATTTGTGCCCATACATTCATGCACATGCCGTATGTGTGAGTCCTTTAACGAGAGACCGAGGTCATTTATGTTTACCAAGGTTTACTAACAACTGCCATTGATTATGCCGAACAATCATAGCTTCTAAAACTGGAAATCCGAGAGTTGAATGTTGACAGCGTGCCATATCTATAGAGATATAGGCGGCTGGAAATGACGTCACCCCGAAGTTGCTCCGTATCGCAGGCGGCACGGGCGCAGAGATCACTAGTGCGTCGCGGTCCTGCTAGAACTAACGTCCTAGCCTCCACACAAATATGAGACTAACTCTAGTCCTTCTGCTTTTCGCGGCGGCGTGCGAAGCCGATGATTTAGCACAAGCCGCCGGGCAGATCTTCTCCAACATCCTACCGAACCTCATAAGCAATTCGGTGACGGGCCAGCAGGGGAACACGGCGACCAACACGCTCCAGCAGATCGGCACCGTGGTCGGAGGCGTCGTGGACTATGCCAAGAAGAAGAGTTATGAAGATATGTTACGTCAGGTGCAGGACTCGACCACCGACGACGATATATTGAAACTCAGCGAAGAGATGTTCAACGCGGACATCAACAACGCGCTCAACTACATTCAAGTCAACTTGCAAGGAAAAACGAGCCCCCTTTCCAAAAACGATGAGGCCCAATCAAAGTAAGAACACACTATAAATGTTTCTACAAGGTTTTCTTATTAAAAAAAAAACTTTACTTATGAATCATCTAATGCAGACATAAAGTATTTTAACGTTAACATTAGAAATATTTATCCTTCATTTATTTGTTATTTTGTGACATTAAATAACAAGCTAATAACGTCGTTATATTAAGCTTGTTTTTTGTTAACCTTCTTTGTTGATACAGAGTTACCTAAATAATTGTTAATGTAAAGCTTGAGATCGTTCTTGTGTAGATTGAGATAAAAAAATAACAGAACGATTACATACAACTAAAAACTTGTTTTACAGCTTATTGAACGTACCGGAGAACGTGTGGAACGGACCAACAATTCGACCTTTCGTTGCTCTTTTCGACAACTATCACAAGAATGTCCTAAGACCAGAGTTCGTTACACCAAACGTAAGTTATATTCATAAAACATGTATGCAAAATATATAGCATACTGTGAACATTTGCACTTTAATACATACATTTAGTGATACAAATAGGAATGATATCGCCCGGATAAGGCGATCGGATTTCGCAGAGCATGACATCATGGAAATCAAGTGCATTTTCCTCACTGCCTTAGTGAATCATCTAAAGGTAGAATAGTTTAAAAATAATAAGTTTTATCAATTTATTATCTTTGTGCTATTATGAAAGAAATAAGACTTCAAAAATGCCCTTAACATTTACATACTTATCGTTAACCGTTATGCATAAAGGTGTGTGTATTATTCCTTCTGTTAGGTGCAGTTAGAACCGCAAACAGAGAGCTCGACTTACTTTAATATACAATTGTATGCAAATCTCGTCTGCCCTGTAGACCTTAAAAAAATACTTTGACCGGGCTTATTCGTTCAACAGTCGTAACTGTATAGGACTTTAACAGTTAAAGGAGACAAGCGGAGACAAAGTGGCAAAACAAGAATTAATAAAATAAATATATTTTTATATCAGTTTATATACACATTATCCGTATCCAATTGATTATTATCGTTTCCCACTTAGTCCATTGCAAAACTGTCCGGTTGTGAGCTGATTTCCCAGATATCACTAATGTATTTTAATAACACGATGTAGCCCATTAATATCTATGCATGCGTAAGCACATACAGTGCACATACATACATGAAAACTGACGAGAAAATCAAAGGAGTCGTAAGATAATCTCTTCTTGGGCAGCCCAACGCCCAAAGAGGGATTGTGTCCTCGTATTTGTCATTTGGCGACTCTTGCTACCGGACGCCTAAAGCGACCTCAACTCTAGGGCCGCCACCAAGTACTTAATGTGTAGATTATAATCGAATAACGACATAGCAAGACTTCCATACATAAAGGACTTACAGACTACACTTGTCATAATATTCATAAAACATAAAGTTCTCCATACGATGTCATTCTTCGCCGAAGAGTACGATAAGTCAATAACCACATAATATAGCATTTGCCAAGTTGGATAACGACAGGAGGGATCGATTTCAGGTTAATGCTGTGAAAATTAAAATAGGCCTAAGCGCTGCGTTGACACGGTTTCAAAACTAAAATACCAACTACTAATCCAATTGTATGTCTTAATATTTTGAATTATTCTTGATAAGGACGTGTTCAACTTAACGAATACAGTTTTGTGTTTGTTTTGGTCCCCCATTTATTTGTCAAAGTTTTCCCATTATTATTATTTATTTATCCTGAAGTCAGACATTTACTCATTTTTATTGACTAAATTTACTATTACAAATAAATTTCACTTTTAAATTTGCAGGAGGAGTCAGAACAAACAACGTACATCAACACAATTTTGGCTTCCGGCCCAATTAGAACTTTAATGACATTTTTGGTTAACAAAGGTGAAGTGTTATCCACTTTAAAATAGTTACATAAATGCAATTATTTCTCTTGACACGATAATATAACTTCTTATGGGGGCAGCCAGTGCAAAAGGCAAGACGATTATAGTTAATGCAAATATATAAATATATAGTCTTTTTTGTCTAGAATATATCATTAGTTTTTTTTTCATTCACTTAAATAAGTTTGAAACTTTTTGTATTTTTTATCTTTTTAGGGTTGACACAACTCAACGAATACAATGAACAGGTGGAGTTATTGAAAAAGATTTGGTTCACAAAGTACGCGCGCCATTGGACAGGGCTGTGTAAATGCAGTTGTGCTTTCGAAAACATCTTCATGGCTGAATTGAAATCTAACGAAGTTCTTGGTAAGTTAAAATTTATCAAATTGACATTGATTAAGTAAATGAAAGTAAAATTGTATATTTATTACCAATAACTTTTTACGGTGTAAAAATATTTTAACTTATTTATAATAATTTTCAGGCCTCCACAGCTGGCTATTCTTCGCCAAGAGAGAGTTGGACCACAAAGCCAATTATCTTGGATATATTGACAAACTGGACTTGTCTGGAGTAAGTAGTTCAGATCTAATAGTATAATCTGTAAATTCTATAGCCTCGGCCAAAGCAACTAAGCATTTGTGATTGTTTGCTATTATTTTTCTTTCATTTAAGCTTATACTTTAGCTTACAAATCTTACATAAATATATAAAAATTAGCCACACTGCTGCGTTTTATGCACATTGTTTCTTTCAAACACATCACCACTTGATGTTAAGTGGGCTCGTAGTCAAGCACTAGTTGCTTTGAGTAATAAAATAATTAACCTTAAGCTCAGAAAGAAGTCTCTGTAGCATTACACACTGAAATTAAAACTTAATTTTATGGATTTTATCGCGTTTAATTAATACTTTAATTCCCGACTTTACAGCACTTATGGTCACGGGGGAGGGGGGTCAATATTAGTATTACACAATTATTTTTATGATAAATATTTTTGGCACTATATTCGAGTATGTATATAGTTTTAAGTATCGGAAATTTCTATTACAGTACACCTGTAGAAAAATGCTGATTGTTTCACAATTATTAGTTCATTTGAAAATAGTTTTTTAATTAATGCTTAGGGTCATTTATGTATTTTGTTTTCAAATTTTTACAGAAAGGATTGATTCTGAAACAGCATTCGGTCTTGAGTGAGACAAAAGACGCGCCAGAGATCACGATGTTTGTCGGTACGTCGCCCGAATTGGAGACTGCGCTGTATACTCTATGCTTCATGGCCCGACCCGACAGACCGTGCAAACTAGCATACAACAACGTTCACTTCACCATCCAAACAAAAACGCTAAAGGCAGACAATGTACTCCTCATTGACACGGCTTACCCTGTTTTCTAATTTTAATTATTAATTAAATACCACAAATTTTATATGCAATCGAAATAATAGTTGCAGGTGATGTGATTGCATTTTTATTTTGTTATTTATGATTTTTAATTTCACCTGTGAAACTATCTATTAAAAAGATGTACGACTTACCAAACATGTATTTTATTTATTAAGGTCATCCGCTCGTTAATGTAGTGTTTAACGGTTTTAATGAAGGAGGCCTATATCCAGATGTCCCCCACATGACATTTAAATTCATATGTGAAAATTTTTAAATTAAATTTAATAAAATATTGTGATTAAGGCTTGAAAAAGGGTTTTGTATTAGTTTCGATTACATCTACAGTCATTATACCCAAGTAGGAAGAGGGAATTATAAAAGGAATCATTTGCATATCCAACAACGTCAGACTTCATTCTTAATTTAGAAAAAGCCATTTATTGTCCGTTATAATGTCATACTAAAATCGTTATTAGATATGCGGGACAAAGTTCATTTGATTATGCGGCAGAAGTCGACGAAGTATGAAGCAATAATAGGTTATCGAAAGTGCCAACCGTTTTAGATAAAAACCGACTGTAATAACAAACAGATTAGCAATAACTGAAACTTTTATTTAAAATAAAACAGATCAATATCATTGATTTTGATGTATTCAATAATTTTTCCATATAACGTTTAACAGTAAATGAACAAAAATATACTGTAATCAATAAAAGTAGATCGTATCAAAAAAATCGCAATTTTTTTTGTTAATTTAATCGATAATAGGTATTCTTATACGACTAATAACTCTTTACTTTGTTATCATAACATTAGTAATCCCTCACATTTTCCATCATAATTTCAACATCACCGCCCGGTTAGCCGCAGATCGTCCGAGACACCGGCTTGGTTTCGGCCTAGACTGACGCGCGGGAATATATGCGCTTTTCTTAAACTCTGGTAAAATTGTAGGCTTCGTGTTATTCTACGGTAACTTTGAAATTTAATAAAATCTTTTACTTTAATCATATTAGTGTTAAACAATATTTATTTTATCTATTACAATCGTTTTCAG
>DWLR01003362.1:0-13642 GCA_018246295.1 Papilio alexanor hazarajatica | reverse complement strand
CGTTCGACCTTGATGTGTTGCGCAGCTTTGTCGCGGGCGTCGACCTGGGCAGTTTCGGGCGCGCCGCGGACCGGCTGGGACGGTCCACGTCGGCCGTCAGCGCCCAGTTGAAAAAGCTGGAGGAGCAGGCCGGCGTGCCGTTGCTCCGCAAGGAAGGCCGCGGCCTGGCGCTGACCGAAGCGGGCGAAACGATGCTGGCCTACGCCCGCCGGCTGCTGGCGCTGAACGATCAGGCCTCGCGCGCCGTGCGCGGCGCCGAACATCCCGATGCCGGGCGCCAGCAGGCGCGGCCACACCAGCGCCGCGTCGCCCAGCGCCGACAGCGCGAGCCCCAGGCACACGAGCCGCGCATACCGGCCCCTAAGCGCGCCAACACCAACTGTATACTTACTCGACGACGCAATTAAACTAAAGCCAACAAAGGATCGCTTACAGAACATAACATACATGTTCAATATTTAACCTTTTCAATATTTTAAATTTGAGCACAATCTATCCCTCATTTATGTCCCTGAATAACGGTTTAATGAAAACCCCTTGTTGTGATAAGACTTTACCTTTGTATTTACCGCGTGCGAATTGTTCTTGCGTTCGACCCGAGTGCTCACTACAATAAACATTCTAAATAACGTTACTTGCATCAGACGAGACAGTGACATAAGCGAACAGCTTGCATTAACTTGAAGAGATATTCCAGTAGGTAACATAATGAGTCAAGTAAAAAAAAACATTTAAAATATTTATACTAGCGAAGTAAAGAACCCTCATGTAAAACGACTAAATAAACTTCTCTTTATTTTAGATTATCTTAGAAATAAATAAAGTATGTGTGACAAGCGCTGTACTAAACTTGACTGCCGATAGCTAGTACGGTCAAGAGGCATGAGCGCGGGACACAAGTTGACAGTACAATCGCCGCGCAGTGCCCTGCGGCAACAATCGCCTGCACTATTATGCCTACTATATACAATTTCGCGTCTCGAATACATTGAAAGGATGAATGTTGATAAAGAAAGTAAGAAAATTGAAGATCTGAAAAGGATAACTGATGCGCCGTTATAGAGTTGTAGGACATTACACCTTTATTAATTTAGTATCTTGCAGGACATACGAGCCCATCACATCGCTACGAGCACATCTCAGCCAATTATGGGGATCTATTAATGATATTTTTTTTCCAAATATCACATTTTATGAGGGTTTTAGATAGCTCCCATCGTTCTTAACTCAATTAATTATACCCGATCGTTAGTGTACACGTGATGTCACATCAAACACGTCACAAATGCAGGTTATTGAGCCGCGTGACGAGGTGTGACGTGACTGAAGACCAACTCACCGCGCCCCCGGGGAGTATGCGGCCTTGTAGAGCACGCAGCCGAAGAGGCAGATGACGGGCGCGCACTTGACGACGGCGGTGGCGGCGGACGGCGCGCCGGCGCCCATCAGAAAGTACACGCACACCGCTTTGAAGAACGGCACCAGCTGCCCGCTGACGCCGGCGCGCTTCAGCTGGGGGCCGCGAGCGTCGGATGTTACATTCACTGGGATCATATTTTGGACCTCTCCAACAATCTTTGAGCTGGTTAAGGACGATACCTCCTACAAGTACCTATAGTTTCTATGGACCGAAATCTATTTTAAGCGAATACTTCACTTACTTACAACACGATAACAAATAATGTAATAATGTAAGGTGTCATGGAAGCGACGCCGGGTCGCGTCGGGCAGCCGCCGGGGCGCGCAGTGCGCACGCCCGCGCGGCGCCGGCAGCTGTAGCTAGCTATATGTGTGCGGCGGCCGGCGGGGTACGTACGCTACGGGTTGCTATGCATCCATATTCAACTATTACATTAGGAGTTTAATCGAATAAGAGGGATACTTCACACCTTGTTTTCGTCTTCAGAATGCGTACTTTTTAAAAATGCCGCTAATTATATTACCGTAGTTATATCTAGCACTAAATGGTTCACGACAATACTCGATTGGTAAATTCTTGCTTGTTTTCTTTATAAAACAAAAAATGTATAAATGGGTATGCTGCCCATCCTTTAACACACCAATATCCAGACGAATTGCAGAAGCACGACCAGTATATATTTTGGAAAAGGGACTGACTAAGAAGGGGACAGGCAGAGATATGTTAGGTCGTAGTAATCCCTGATCAAGCCGTTAAATGGCTCTTTCTATGTTGAAAATATGTCAGATATCGAACCACTAGCCTTGTATATTATTCGGTGACCGCTGTGTTGTAATATGCCCTATTATTCTATAACTAGCGAACCTCACAGGCGTTGTTTTGCATAAACATTGGCTTGTCTCCTATTAGACGGTTCATTTAAAATTTAAAAAAAATTTTTATGATCGTTATTCCTCATATAAATATGATTTATTAAAATTAGAGATTTCAATTTTACTAACCCCCATCATTTGCTACATCAAATAGAATGTAAGGATGCAATATTTAGTGCGGATGCTTTAACCAGACACCGCTGTTTTGTTACCGTTTCAGTAAAAATTTTCTAAATACGACAGGTGTTGTAATATAATCTAAGGTAGTTGACGGTTTCAATCTGTGTGGCGTTGGGGCGTGTGCTCCGTGCAATTGATCAGAGCGCGGCAGACGGGGCCGGAGCTCCGCCACCGGGCTATAAATATCGTGGCCCCGCCGGCCGTGCAGCTCCTCAATCAATGCGATCGATGCAATTACTGCTTCACTGGGGGTATTCTTTAGCATGCACAATAGCATCACGCACCAGCCTTGCTCCGGTAGAGAGATAGAAGAAAAATATAGCCTAGGTTACTTGCACATAGAAAGCTCTCATCTAGTTTTACCCGATGTAAAGAATTTTTAAAATCGGTTCATATGTTTTTGAATGTATCGAGAACATAGTCATACATCAAAGCTTTTATCTTTGTAATATTAGTATTTTTGTTCTCATATACTTTTGCATATGCAATTAGATGTTGATTGCATTTTTTCTTACGAACGAACTTTTGTTCCTACACAAAAAATATCTCATGTTTTGGCAGTACCTTGTGCTTCGTCATTCTAGTTTATAACATCCTGTCTGGATGAGGAGTAATGTAAACCATTCTGTGCACGACGGACGCATAAATTGATGTTTTATGTAAATATTTTGCTAGGTAAGATATTAGTAGCATAGGAAAATACCATGTAAAATTAGTTGCTAGTTAAGTGGGGTTGGCCAAACCAGTAAGAGGGGTTTAATAACGAAGGGGGATTAAACAGCAAAACTGCAATAGGATTTTTATAAGAAAATAGTTAGAATTTTTAGAATATCAATTTTGATAAATAACTTTGAAATATGAGTAGAAGAATAAAATTTTGAATAGTATTCAGATAAAATTAACCGGAAGCATATGTTTCGCATATTTTTATTAGGATGAAAGTAGGAATTTATCGAAAAATGATAGTTTTTAAAATAGAAACAAAAAATTATTATTTCTCGTAAAATAAATAATAACTTCGCATAAAAAGTACTAGAAATCATAGATTATAACAAAATTCAAAGTTTTCAATAAGAATATTGTAAGTTTCTCATTGTAATTTAGAAAAATAACACAAAAAATGTAAGAAAACTTAAAACGGTTAATTTCTCAATACTTTTCCAAATTAAGTAGATAAAAAGTGGATAAAATTGTATAATTTGATTAGTTTTATAATAAGAAAATATTTTTAGACCAAAAAATGGAGAAATTGTAGAAATATCGAGCAAAAATAGAAAAAGTCGTAAATCAGTTACGTAATTTCAAAATGAAAATGAGTAAGTTAAATATAATTTCAAAAATTTTCTTGTAAATTCATAGTTTTATTTCCACCTTCAAGCCTGGGACTACAGCCGTAGAGCACTGTAAGACGTGTACACATTCTATCGTAACATCGTTATTTATTTTATCGTTATGAAATGTACAGATTCAAACGAAAATATATTTACAATTCCGTATATTTGGATGCCGTGTACATTTACTGAATTTAAAAATACTAAATCGACGCATATACTTGTATACTCCCGCGCTGTCGTGTGACAGCAACCTAACGTTCCGTACAGTTTTTAAAATGCAAATTCACCTGCGATAACATGTTAAAATAGATTTTTATGTACACTTACGTACACTTTGGAAATACAATAAAGTTGTGCTGACGGTCAGCACATTATCGACTGACCGGTTCGCGCAGTGGTAAGATACTTGCCTCTCTCGCCGCAAGTCGTGGGTTCGATTCCCACCTAGGACAAACATTTGTGTGCATGAACATGTATGTTTGTCTTGTGTCTGGGTGTTATTATTTTTATATGTATTTACAAAAGAAAAGTATTAATATATGTAGTATATCGGTTATGGACACCAGCCATAGCACAAGCTCTGCTTGGTTTGGGATCAGATGGCCGTGTGTGTATAATGTCCTAGAATACTGATTATTAAAATTATTATGATAATTATTAAATTAGGGTCACCACCAAGTCACCGTACCACAACATGATGTTTATAAATGAATTCTCAAGTACTAACAAGATCATATCAAATTAACCAACATTACGCGGCCATTTAGAGAAACGCCAAGAAATTGTGGTACAGCGAATCTTATCTAATTACAATACGCTTTTTTAGAAAATAATCAAACGTAGTACTTATCATGTACTAATTACATATAGTAAGATTCTAAAAGGCCGGCAACGCATCTGCAGTTTCTCTGGTACTGCGGATGTACATGGACGGCGGTGATCGCTCATTCGGATGTCTTGTTGCTAGTTTGCCCCCTTCTTCTATAAAAAAGCAGAAGATAGTCAACACCACGAATCTTTCACCTATGTTAACCGTTAAACGATGTCCTCTTGCGTTGGTATGCAGCAGAAGTTCTCAAATTTATTTAGTGGGCACATTGGGAATTAATTCTTTTTAAGAATCCCCATTTTTTAGCTTGACCTTTAACTTCATTTTCAACTTAACACTGAATAGTCGACTATTACATCTGGCTAGGTGCCCCACGTGGCGATACGGGCACCTAGCTAGCTGTAGGTAGCGGCCGGAGCGCCGCATCGATCCTCCGAGCACTGGCGAACATCAGCTGATTCAGTCCAGAGGCTCTCCACCAGGCGGTGAAATTATGCTAGATTTTCGCGCAACACAGAATTTTCAGTGGTATCGACCCACCAAGCGATAAATCACCGCAGAGGCGAATCCTTTATCGTCTTTTTGTAACTTATCGTAGTATATGAATTCCATTGGTATGGATGAAGACTGATGGTTTTTCATTTTCTTTTTCACTTTTCGTCTAGTAGTGTGCAAACATTACTGGACGTAGTAAGCAAGTAAAATTACCAAGCTGCAAGGTGACGAGGTCAAACGGACCCAAGAATTTATCTTTCAAAAATTTTAACCACCACCTATACCTTATACTATTGGTATTGGTAGGCGTTGCAGGAGTTTTCGATAAAACAAAACGTATAATGGCGGCCGGTTTCTAATTAGTTTCCCAATTAAACATAAATTTCATCATAAAAAACAAAAAATTAGAACGATCAGAGCAGCGATATTTTCCATTGAATAAAAAAATATTCAGCTATAGAGAGATAGAAATATTTTTATATAGATATAGGTCCTTTTTTATTTTTATATTGATACTACATCAATATTCAATATCATAAAATATTGAATATTGAGTTTGTGATCTCGTTGTTCTTTCCATTTTAAATTGTTTCGGATATTTTCATATCCATTAATATTTCGTGTCGTTTTAAATAAGCGTCCTTGTTGTTTTATAAGGGCAATACGAGAATCTAAGATCGTGTGCAAGTCTTTGTTCTGATATTAAAAATAAAAACAACAAAGGACGATATTTGATAATTTTTAATTATATTTTTAATGGCACACGACGTCATTCCGCTTAAATTGCTTTTGATTTTCAGTCTAAAATTTTTAATAACTATAATGATTAGTTTTAAGTTCAAGCAAAAAGGTTTTAAAAACCTATGAATTGTATTTTTCTTTGGTGCTCACCATTATAGCAGTGTAGGAAAGGTTTAATAATAATAAGACAGAAAATATACTCACCAGATCTCCAATCATCATGGTGATCCGGGCGTAGGAACCTTTGATCTTGCAATATTTACGTACGAATTAATACCAAGCCAACGCGCTAATGCCAAACACCAGCAATCAACAACACAGTAACAAAGTAGTTCAGGACGATAAATGCAAACAAATATGTTTATTTTGATGCGAAAGCCCAATGACAACCAACAACTTAATCGGGATGAACTGGGCTGCCAGTAAAATAATAATTTTTTAGAAATATTTTTATGCAACTGCAATCCCTCGTATATTAATCCTTTAACTACTTTAAGATGTCTTTTTTAACGTTTTGTTCGCTTTTATGAGAAAAATGGTTAAGCTCTTGTTTTTACCTTTTTCAAGGAACTCTATTGTACGCAGCCTGCAAAACTGTAACTGATGTTTGCAGCACTCTATCGTCAACTGTCAAAGTCTATTTAAATGTCAGTTTGGTCAATTTAATTTAAACTTGCCATTATCACATTTTGACTTGGGACTTGATTTGTAGCATTTGTGGAAGTGTCAAGTTGAAAGAAATCCTGAAATCTTGTGATTTCTAATTTGGTCATATAATTTATATTAAATTTAACTAGTTATGCCTAAGAAAAAGACTGGTCAAAGAAAAAAAGCAGAGAAACAGAAGCAGAGACAAAAAGAAATTAGGAATGCCAGGGAACACGTAGACATAGCCCAGCATCCTTGTAACATGGCTATGGAATGTGACAAATGCCAGAAGTAATAACATACCCACTAATAACCTTTTTATTATTAATACTTATAAAACACACTACACTTGTAAAACTAGTAATAGTTGTATCACTGACGTAATCAATTTATTCATTGTATATTAATTTTACGATATTAAAGGCGACTAGGTTAGAATATGTTAAATAAATTTTATAGCTTTAAATTGGAATTAGAGGAAAATATTCGAAGAAGGATATAAAACAAAAAAACTATTTTTTTATTTGTTAAGATAGTTTTGCAAGATAATATTAATGTAACGTTTGAATCCCAGGAAGCAAAAGAGCCGTGCATTCTGCTACTTCTGCCAGGCACTACAGCGGCTACCCGCGTGCGCGCACTGCGGCAAAGTCAAATGCATGCTGAAGTCTGGGGACTGTGTGGTGCGACATCCTGGAGTCTTCACCACTGGGCTTGGAATGGTGGTATGTATTAACTCGTACTGAACCTGTGCTACCATACCCTATAATTTTGATTTATTGTTGATAAATGATCATTTTCAAAGTTAATTATAGAACTAAATCATTCTGAATAATAGTAATACCTTTGTCTCTTAGGAGCACATGGATTTTGATTTTCCATTTTGTACTGCAGTTCTCACTGGTTTATTTTATCCTACATTTTTGTACATTTGGACCGTAACAATGTAACCAGACAATCTGGTAAAACTGATTGCAGTAGGAAAGACCAAGGGCAAGAGATCACAGGGTTGATCACCTACCCGCTGGTCAATATTCAATATTCCGAATGCCCTGATACAAGCCGAAGACAGAACATCATGTAGGCAGCTGGTTGACAAATCTGCAAAGGCATCTGCAATAATGAAGTGCATGAACAAGAAGAATATGTCTCATCATAAACAATCACTTTTAATTTTATATTACTATTAATATCTAATTTATATCCTCTTTTAATATACTCCAAATCATTATTCATTACTGCTTTTCAACTCATCAGAACTGAAGCAACCAATATTTCCTGAAGAATTGTTAAATTCATGTGGTCATTGCCACTGGCTCATTAGCCAGACTCATTGCTTACAGAAGTGAAAGCTAATGGACTTAAAAGGTTTCTCAATGGCTGCCATATATGGTTGATGCAATATTTAAAGTAACATTTAATGAAATTGTATTGTAAATTTTATCTAAATGCATCTTTATTATGTTTCCAGGGTGCAATCTGTGACTTCTGTGAGGCGTGGGTGTGCCATGGTCGCAAGTGTCTCACAGCACACGCCTGCACCTGCCCACTCACTGATGCTGTATGTCTTGAATGTGAAAGAGGTGGGCCTATACTTCTTAAGTTTATTACACTGACCATTCTTCATGGACTTGGACATGGTTCTGTTTCACAGGAGTTAAGCCGTTAAGTTTTCACTTTCTTATTCTGTATGTTAATATGACTATATTGCCAACAGATATGTATATTTTTCTTACATATATAATGTTTCAATGTGATAGGTGTGTGGGAGCATGGCGGGCGTGTGTTTCGGTGCTGCTTCTGCCAGGGGTTCCTGTGTGAAGATGATCAGTTTGAGCACCAGGCGTCATGCCAGGTGCTAGAGGCAGAGACATACAAGTGTAAGTTGTTGTTGATATTTTTTTCTATGTGTGAAGAGTATTTCATGGTTTGCTGATATCATGTAATTTCTGTTTTAAAAATCAACTAAATGATGTTTGATTTGACTTTTTAAATCTTTATTATTTTCGGTGCAACATAATTCATCCTTTATGGATAAATGATAATTAATATTATGTTATATTAGGTCAATCGTGCAACCGTCTAGGGCAGTACTCGTGCCTGCGCTGCAAGACATGCTTCTGCGACGAGCACGTGCGCCGGCGCGGCTCCCGGCCCGACCGCCGCGCCGCGCCGCCCTGCCCCAAGTGCGGCTTCGCGCTGTTGCTCACCGGCGACCTCAGCATGTCCAGTCAGTACACACACTCACAAATCATTGTCAGTTTTTGCTGCCATGAGTAAACAACAATTTTTCTTGTTGGTATCCTAATGGAAGAAATCTTTTCTCATTCCTTTTTCCTTTTCAAAAAAACTGGCAATACAGTGATACCAAATGTAGTGGACTATAAGAATAACATTTGTAAAAAATCTGAAGTGGGACAAATTAGGTAGTAATGTTGTGTATGTATTGTTATTAAGTACTATGTTATAAAATTACTACATTTGTTTATTCCAGCGCGCTCGCACCGGTACGGGCGGCAAGGCGCTCAGCCGGCCGATGATGACGAGTACGATGCTGGAGGATATACTGGTGAGATATCACACTGTGAGACATTAAATATAAATGATGGGCAACTTCTATGGATCTGTTTTACAACACGATACACTCGAGGCGTAGGTTAGACGAGAAGTAGGCTAGTTATGTAGTTGTATGCAGTTGCTATGCTAGTAATGACTTTGATCAAACTTCTCTGACAACTGTTAGTATTATCATTTTCTTTATTAGCTTAATTATAGTAGTATTATGTTTATATGACTCCATACATAATAACATATTCATATTCTGTTGTGATCAATGTAATCTTAGTAAAACTAAGATTGGTAAAACTAAGTGGAGTGCTGTGTATTTCAGGCCTCCCTTCCATAATACGGTGACTTGTTGTTTGAATCTGAGAAACACGATGTTCTATTGAATGACAACTGAACTGGTCCCAAAATAATATACTTGTCTTGTTCTATATCTGAACCAAAGAAATATATGTATTTTTTTATTTGATCTATCAATCATCACTATTCAAACAATACTGTTAAATGTAGAAGTCAACAAACTGTTATCTTGGCTTCTAAGAACAATAAGTTAATTCACAGGTTACGACGCGGCCACGGAAGGAGGTGACTACTCATACTCCTGCTCCGAGTCTGACGACGACGATGATGAGGACGACTCGGAGGAGCAGGAGTCCGACGACAGCGAGCAAGCCGAGAGCACCGCCGCTGCATCTGGCAACACTGCTGCATAGCCTCACTACCTTCCATATACATTGTATTCAAAATTATTTAACCTGTAATAAAATGTTATTCTTATTGAATTTTCGTTGTTTTTTAATATTTCCTCGTATGGATAAAAAAGGTAACTTGAATGTAATGACGTCATTCATGTTTTTGTTTATTACAAATTCGGATCTCATCTCAAATAAAATTTAGTCATTAATGGAAGAATGAAATTAAGATTATGGCTACCAAAATATAGGTACAAATTCAATTTTCTCGAAGACGAGATATGATAATAAGGGATTTATCAAGTCAAGCCTGTTAAAGCGGTAAGATTTGAATATGCTGTTCTGTCTGGCTATTCCGTGGTACATTATTAGAATCTGTTTACAGATATATTAAAAAAAAAATCTCACGGAGTAATAAGTCCATGCCAAAATTGTTATTTAGAAGTTGAAGATAACTTCAAACTTTAAGGTACTGCAGTGGTGTTTTTTACATTTCACTTAGATATCGTTGTGTGGATTTTTTTTACCTACTAAAATATTACAATTTTTAAATCTGGTAACATCAAATCAACTATCGCATTCTAGCTACTGACAGCTAAGCGCAACGATCGCCAATAATGCTCTGAAACGAAAATATTAGTCTTCATTTTTTTATCCGTTTACAAATAGTGTACTGATAAGTGTCGATTACGTCCTGTTCATAAAAGATTCCGTCCGTGTTCTCTCAGACGTGCATGGAGATGAGACCATCTCGCGGCGGTCGGTGAAAGTGGTTGGTGTATTGTGATCGTGTTGAAGTGCAAGTGGGTGAGAATGGGCGTGGGGCTCCAGCCGCTGGAGTTCACGGAGTGCTTGGCGGACAGCCCGCACTTCCGCGAGAACCTGCAGCGCCACGAGAAGGAGCTCGAGCGCACAAGCCAGCAGATCAAACGACTAATAAAAGAAGTCAAGGATGTTGTGCAGGCCGCCAAACGTAAGTCATACCACCTTGAGCACGATCTTATCGGCCTACTATGACCATTATTTACCTATTATTTTTTTATGTTTATTACAACAACTTTCCAAGCAATTTTGAGTCAACAAATCATTGTCCCTTTTTTATCACAATGGCGATCAGAATTATTTAAGTTGGGATATGATGGACATCAATTAGTTTATCTAATGTTATTTATTGACTGTGGTAGTTATGTGTGCATAGTTTGTCATTTGTAATGGTGATAACAATGCAAGTGGGACTGGCTGGAAGTGTGAATCTATGTGGCCTTGTCGCTCTGTTGTTATGTAATCTTGTCGCTCAAACTGAACACTAAATGACTTAACACTAGCATGTATTGACAAAGAATATCACAATACTTAGACTTTTGTTATGTATTTAGCTCGCTCAAAGTGTCAATCAATTAAAATTTTTCAACTTGTCAAAAACTTTCCATTTTAAGGCTCTTTGCATTTAAAATTTTTGTTAATATTCTAAACTTATTAATTCGATCAACTCCAGCACATCCATTAGACAAAGACACACATCTTGTAGCATGTATTTGCTTCTAAAATCAATACGTTATCTGACAAAGGTGAGTCATGCATTGTTCATCAGAGTCCATAATGGACGCCCACTCAGCTGAAACCTAGCTAATAAATGTTAAGGCACTCCTTGTTAGCACAGCTTATCACTGCTGCTGATAGGTTGCTTGTTGCTCGTCTCTTTAAGGACTCATTGTTATTATTCCCAATTTCTCCATAAAGGTTGTTTACATTCTTATTGCTTTATTTGTGTGTTTTGCTATTAGGCTCCATTTTAGGATATACAAAATATGTTTTGAGTACATTTTTATGCTGCTGGTAATGCTTGTTATGACTATTTCTTCTGTAGAGTAATACAGAATGCATCTAATAATTTCTGGGTTCACAATAAGGCTTTTGTCTTGTGTAGAAGACAAAACCTAGCACAATATATTATAGTACCATTATAGACCTATAGCATTATATACTGCATTATGCAGATTTACATTTTACTAATCCTAATTATTCATTATTGTTATATTGATATAATGTTATCAAATCATTAAACTTCATTTAGTTCAAAAGTGATAATGTTAAAAAATTATATTACCATCTAGGAATAGCATATTGCAGTACAGCCAAAACCTCAATATATGTTTGCTTTCCAATTTAGTAGTTGTTGAATAGTTGATTACACAGAGATAAACTTAAGCATGTCTATTCTGCTCCATGTTCAAATACTAACCTTTAAAGGTAAATTTACACAACATAGATAATTATGTATAATTAAAATATCATGTATTTCTATATTAAGTATAATTATTTAAATGAAAATTTGTTTATTAGCTCTCCCAGCAATTATTATTTTTTTGTCTCTATGTCATTTTCAGCAGACATTATTATTTAATAGATCATAAAAACAATACATTAAATCTACCTTTGCTATAGTAGATGCCTTGATATTTTATAATGTAACACCAACTGAAAACAATACAGGCAGTAATATTGAGGACACATTGGTGCAGTGTTGATTGTCCAGAGTACACATCTATACATATTATTGTTACACATGAATTGTAATTGAACATTAGATAGTTTTGTTTGGTTTGACTAACATAATTATGGTATATGGTATGGTATGGTAAATATTTGTGATTATCAAGTCACAATGACTAAATTGTTGGAGTGGTACTGATGTGTGATTAAAGTGTATCATTTTCATATAATGTTCTTTTATTGCACACTTCTGACTCTGGACTTAAAGTAACATAGACAACTAACAAAAATATAAGATCTGGATTACTGTAATTGTCTTCTCTACTTATACTACTTTGCTAAAACATTGTAACTTTAAAACTACGGTATATTTAAACATTTGAACAAAGGCATCTCTGCCGGAGACCTGATAAGGAATGGTTGGGAAGAAGTGGATTTGATGGGCAAAGGGTGGGTGGGGGTATATAGGAAAAGGAAATATCCCTTATTTCTGTTTGTCCTCTCCTCTGTCCATTAAAGGTAGGCAACACATATGGAACTCATTCGTTGGTGTGACCTACTTTTTTTTTACCTTTCCTCCTTGAGTTACTTCTGCCTACTCATTTAATTGATGTGTGATTTTTTCTGTGACGGAAAATGTAATAAAATAAGCAGTATTACTGTACATATACATGGTATGTTGTGTAATCAAAATGTATTGATAAGGCGGGCTGATAAGTGATAGTGAAGCTCGGCGTGTCGTAACGCGCCATGCGCGACCGCGGTGTGTTGGAGCACCTCGTTAGCGCGCCATGCCCCCTCACGCCCCGCCGTAGTAATACAACTCTAGAGTAATCTTTACATAAGTGTGTTGTATGTTATCCGGAAAAATGTCCATCTATACATAAAATAAAACAAAGTTGCTTCACGAGGCTCTGTTTTTACGCTAACTTCTTTTAAACCACGCAATAGATTTCAATATGGGTTGTATATATGTAAAAACTTACTAATTAATTGTTTACGAGTACACAATGTGCCTTTGTGTGTCCGCTGTGGTTAGTCACTGCTCTTCAGTCAGTCGTCTATGGGGAGGGGTAATGGGGTGCGGGGAGGAGGGAGATGTTGGCAGTTGTGCTCATTAATGCATCGGCGCGATTTCCAATAATTCTGCCACACACTCGCCTATCAACTTACACCACTACACGTCACACCATTCTTACTGCTGCATATCTGGTGGTTTAATTGGACTCTGCGGTAATAACCACATAGATGCGTTGTTACATCTAGACCTCTAAGATGTTGGTACTTCATCACCATTGTTCCGAAGAACTGTTTGGAACAATCCCTGCTGCTGGGTTTCGTTACCGCACAACACGACAGAGCTCCAGCTACCA
>DWLR01003361.1:0-13644 GCA_018246295.1 Papilio alexanor hazarajatica | reverse complement strand
AATTTAATTAATAACATTATTAAACATTGTTCCCATTAGCTTCCGGAAGATGAACACAAGACATTAAAAAAAAATAAACCCTTTAGCTCACATTCACTATATTGCCAGATATAAGGTAACATAAAGTTGATACATATTTAACTTGTATGAAAAAAAATTATAACGATCCTTCGAAAAAATCTTATAATAGAATTACATAAAACTAATATTACTTTATAAAACTGCATGTATTTTTAATACTAAGACATAAATTATGATGATGAGCACAAGCCCCTGCGCTGCCCGGCCGTCGGCGCCTATTTATCTTCATAGGCCAAACTAACGTATGACATTGATCCTACATTCGAGGCATCCCTATCTTATACGTCCATTATGTAAGACATGCCCGATTGTGTACACTCTCCCTCGGCGCGTCCGCACTTCACTGCTACAAGAGCGGGGGCGAAGGCCAACGTATACTGGCCGAGTCAGTGTGTCACGTGGACGCTGCGCACGCGCAACTTTATTTGTAAAGTCGGTCAATGCCCCGAGCGTTAGATAAAAAAAAAACACATACAATTTGTTTACGCGGTGTATTACGCAAAACTTTGGAACTGATTGTTCGAACGTTCCGGTTTCTGATGCTCCAACGTACTGCTGATTAGATGTATTATCGTGTGCCGCTATAATATTATGTGACATGAATGTGGTTATATTCATTACGGCTGTATTACCTTCCACCAAATAGCGTTATGTAAAATGTCAAGAAATGAAGGTACGACTCGATAACTGGGTCAATGAAGAATCAATTTAAAGCAATATTTGCTAACACATAAACATTCTGTTTGCGCAAATAAATCCACGAAGTGGTTACGTTAAATTTTCCTCCAAACTAAAACAGCGTTCGAACAATAAAGCAAAAACGAATCGGGGGCCTGAAATTTTCAATTAATAGACTCGTCTAGTGAAAACCTGTCGAGCCAGGCGGGAAATCGAGGAAAGCTCACGGATGAAAGTGGAAAAAGCTCCACGCACATACAGAACGGGCGCGTGTGCGTGCGGTGACGGCAGCAGTGTGCGCGCCGCACACACACTCGCACGCGCTACGAAAACGAAAGTGTCCGAGTACCGCCGAGCGCAGCCGAGGCCGGCTCACGAAGTCAGTAGAACTCGCTGGCGAAACTGGGACATCAGTCCGCAATTCGACGCGATCGCCGGCGGACGCGGCGCGCGCTTATCACACGACACATTACGCCGTATGACATAACTGGAACCGCTTGTGATTATGGTGTCTTTGTGAATAATTTGTAAATAAATATGATGGCCGTTAAATACGAGGCCCGTCCGGCGAGCGCCGAGCCGGAGCCGTGCCGAGCGCCGGCGGCCGACCGGCGTGCCCTCAGCGCGGACTCGGAGCCGCGGACCCTGGCCGCCAGGAAGGTGTACCCCGAATCCTGCTCAGACGCAGTCGAGGTGGATGAGCCGCTGGACCTTAGCACGCACGCCAAGAAGGAGATCTCGGTACGAGAGTTCGCGCGGCACTCGTTCGCGGACCCGGCGGACTACGTGCGCGCCCAGGTCATCCTGCGGCAGTCGTGCGGCTACCTGGCCGCCGCCGCCGCCGCAGCAAGTCGCGACTCCGGCACCGAGTCCGACGACTCAGCGGAGCGGCTCAGCCCCGGCGAGGACGCCATGTCCGGCAAGGCATACAAAAAGTCCCTCATCAAGAGATACAGTAAGAATGATTACACATTTGTGCAAATAGCATGTCGCTGCGTTATTCTTGTTTCCTTCTGTCATGTGATTTTATTTATTTAATATAGATTTTATTGGATTTCCTCGTTTTGATTGTACATTTTTATTACTTATAAATTATTTCTTCGTTTCTGTAACGCTGAAAAAGTTTCCTTTGCCGCGGCCTTGTCCCTGCTTCCCTAGAAAAAAAAATGCAACAAAGTATTATCTATATGTTATTATTTTATAAATTGTTTCATAATACTGAAAGTAGCCAGTTTCGGCTAAAAACAACTGATTCTTTCTCGTAAATAGCTCATTTACAATTTTCCTTTTTGTATTTTCAAATTGCTTTTGAGTTTACTGTTCTATTAATATTTTACGTTGTATCTGTCGACGTAGTGCATGTAAAAACCCTGTAAGTTTGTATTGTAAGCTTTAAGGGCGCTACGCTACGGACGTAGCAAGGGCTACACGGCGCTACGGCTCATGTCACAACAATTTAACTATTTTTGAAGTATGTTCTATGGACATACTATATGTAGTATACAGCGTGTACATACAATCATTCAAATGCTCTTCAAAGCCTTTTTTCTGGCTCTATGTCTAAGCTGGTTTTGGGTAAATTTTAGTCAATACTTTTACTTCCACAAAACGTCCAGTTATATAAACTATTCTTAAACGTATCTTAAATTTAATTCCTTATAAGGAGGTTTTACAAGTTAAATAATTAACGTTGAAATTATTTTTATAGTATCACTGTTTCTTTTAAACAATAAATAAAGGTTTTTACATAATTTGCCAGACTTTAGTCGTTAAAAAATAAGATTCGCACGCGTGTTCTGAATAAGTGAATTGACGTAAACAAACACGTTTTAGTAGTAAACAGACAGACAGACATACAATAAGCTATTGTTTTTGAAGAATGCCGGCGCGCACCGGGCGTCATCGGTTATAGTAGTCGTCCCAATCGAAGGTGATTTCCTTTTGGTCCAATTTTTACGTAGTTCTGTAGAGAAGTTTGTAATTAGAAAATTTGCTGTTAGGAATCATTAATTTACTGTGCATGTAATAAACACAGATGGATGCTGCAATCCAATCAATATTAACTTTCCTTTGAATTTTGGAATATCTACGCATTTATATAAAAACAAGTTGGGTTAGCTTGACAAAAATAATAATGAGTTAACTCAATGTTATTGACATTCCTTACAATTATAACAACTTTAATATAATTTAAATTTTCCATTAGAACAATCCTATTGTGCTCGATTTGTTTTATTTCATTTTTTGTTAATATTATAATATTTAAGAGTATAGTTGTATGTTTATAACATATCGTAATAACTGTTACCCTATCCTTTATTCCTGGTACATAGCTGCTGGTCGACGGATCGTAGGTTGAGTTCTAAGACAAAGAAACAAAAACAATGCTTATCATAAAAGATATAATAATATCACCATTTCATTTGCCGTGGATTAATAACTTACCAAACATTAAAAGTTAAGAAATACATGTCGTTCCTCGGGGGCGTTGACGTGTTTTGATAAATTTAAGACAACGAATTGTTACGCAATTAACAAGCAAGAAATGTTACTTCCGTTTATTTTATAACGTCTTAAATCTTATCAGTAGCTGCAAACACGTAGCTATAGATTATTCGCATTCGAAGATTGACAACTTTCTATTATCTCTATAGATATTTCAACGCGATAGGAAACTCTTTGGTATATACGCCTATAAATAGGTATTCCCGACAAGCCAACCACCAAAGACTAAACCTATTACTAGGGTAACTTTACTAAAAATATTATCTTATGATATTATCTTTTACAAATCACACTGATTGTGAAGAGGACTCTTTAAATTAGAGATATTGTTTCTCAGCAATGTAATAATTATTTTTGTTAATTGGTTAGTATGTTACCCTTTAACAATTTCTTGGAAAAAAAGATTATACACACACGTGCGCTCGCTGCGAATTAATTTCCGCACAAACCAGCATTTAGCAACGCTCGCTAACACGGATAAGGTTCGTCGACACAGGCCGGAAAATGATACGCGAAGGCTCAGCAAAATGGCGACGTTGCTACACTCACAATTTATGTACAATTTTCATCCACAGCCATAAAATTCGTACAAAGGACATGAGACTTTTTCTAGGTTATGAAATCTACCACATACTTTGTTTTCAGATTCGGGCCAAACAAAGCACTATAAAGTTTTAGTTAAAGCAGTACAAAAATATTAGCGGATTTATGTTATATGATATTTTCACATAGACCATTATCTTAGTCGTATAAATAAAAACCCATCGCATACAGACGATATGAGTGATGCGATTGGTTGAATATGTACTGGTATTTAACTTAAATCTGGTCAAAATTAACATTATATTGAACTAACATACAGACGATAACGACTTTTATCCAATTAACAGGCGTGTAACAAGTTTATGCAACAAAACAAAATAATATTGTTTAAGGAAGGAGAGTTTATTATTAAACCGGAATTCCCCAGCTATTAACAATGGTGCCATCTAATGATGAATTCACATTGCACGGTGGTAATTAATTATAGAAACGATACAATGTAAGCTCTAAAGTGTTTATTGAATCTGTGGTAAAAATATTGAAGCTCGGGGTTTGCATAATTATCGAGGTCTGTTATTGCTATAATTTACGCGCGATGAGTTGTTTTCTTTTAATTCGAAAAACCGCATGTGATGGAATTGTCCACATTATGCATCTACAGTATAAGCGAATCCGGACGAAATAAATGCGGGCTTTGATGATTTGTGGTTTTTTCGTTTGAGGCGACCCATTGCAGATCAACACCAAATCGCTTAATAAGTATTAAATTATAGATAATGGGTATTAGATGATTACAATTTCACTATCATTTAAATACTCGAAAGGTTATTTCAATAGTTACAACTTCAGAAAAGTCATCGGTCTTTAAATTAGAAAGTGGACCACCCGCACAGTTGGCAAATGTACTTCTAGTCGACTTAAAAATACTAAAGGATTACCCTAGATTACAATATACTAACTGACGGACAATAGTACCTTCATATAATGTCTATATAATATATTAAAATTAAATGACGAACAGTTGCATCACTGCAGTGCTCTATTACGAAACAAAAAACATGTCGCTGATTTCAATGAAAACGCAGACGCGTAATCCAACACATAACAAAACAATTTGTGTCGGCTACGGCCATATTCGGAAGCGAGCGGGGCGTCGAACCCGCGCTACCGCGAACCCGGCTGATGATACAGCGTTTCGTTTACACCGCACTAATTCTATTATCGCAATAAAATCGTCATTGTATGCTGATTCGGTCGCCTTGTTTAGCCGATGTTTTATTATTAAAACGATCGTATGTACACGTACTGAGTGCCGACGCTGTAAATTCTAAATAAGTTATTGACCTTTATTGCATTACAAACTTTTATGAGGTAGCTAATGCAGCAGTACGATGTACTATGACATTCTGGAGTAGGCAAAGTTACAGTTATGTTTGTACATCATATGATGTACGATTATATGATGTGCGACTAAACGTTATTTTTCAAACCGTTATTTTTAACATCTTAAAACATAAAACGAATCAAATTGGTCATTTGAAGGTAATCTACAGCTCATCGGTTAGCTTTAATTTAGGACCAGTCTTAACTTCTACCTACATAGACCCGTATGGGTACAGCCACGGAGTCTATTTCTTCTACAGATTACGTCTACATAACAGAATACAGGTTTTAGATACAATGGAGTTGCTGTTGGATTATTATTTTATTATAATTTAACATTATTACGAAGTGAAAGAACAGAAAAAATTTGTAGTAATTTGATCAAACACGTCATGTTGTTACAAATTTCGAGCCAATTTTACAACTAAAATTTGTGCTAAATTATTATCGCTAAATTTTTAAATTAATTATTTGAAAATCAGTTCACAATCTATATCAATACGGTCATTAAGACAGAAATTATGATCTAAACAAAACGATAAGTCGCTTAATTTATTTTGTTGTTATAAGAGTTGGGATGATAAAGAGAGAGAGACGCGTGACAGTCGCTGCGTTGACAGTTCTATGTCAATTTTGTATTTATAGTGATGAAATCGTTGGAATCGAGAATGAAAGCGAAATTAATCTTCACGTGTATGACCCGGTTTGCTTCGGGATTAAAAATTATCCAGATAATATTTAACTTATGATAGTTGTCACTGTAATTTAATTTTTCTTTCCTGATTTATTCGTTCTTAATTTATATTTGTAGGTATATTAACTACCAAAACTCAACCGTATGCACAATGTTACAAAGTGGGGTGCTTCATTTTATAAGCTACGCTAAATACCCATAAGGAAAAGTCCTTAAAAACACAGAAAAAAATTCGAGCCTAGTATTCTTAAAATGTATAATAATACTATCTACTATAGTAAGCCAATTTAAAGTGTTCTCTCAAGTCTTCGTTCAATATCTTTTAAGTTTTGTACGGAGGTACAGACTGTCATTGATGTTTCTATTGTATCATCTCATAGCTTCGTCGCGTCACTAGCCGTCAGTTTTATTTTCACACTTGGCAAACCCTTAACACATCGACCTACATTCCCATACTCAAAGAAAGGATATAGGAAACATTATCTGCTCTCGCAGCTGCCTAACAATGTCTATCGCATCCCTTCCCGAAGAAATGCACGACGATACCTGAGTGGGCGCAGGTCGGAAGTGAAAGGTGCGTAAAAAATCTCGTAAAGTGCGTGATCGGACGCCGGATGGCCACGGAAACAATGCGGGCCTGGTGGATGGATGCTGCATATCAATTTATTCTGACGTCGTAACTTGCAGTGGATAGATCCACTCCTAAGCTCTGTATAAACTTCATAGGGCCTATTAAGTTTATGCACATTTTATTAACTTAAAGACTGTGGGTATCTAACATCAATTCGTTATTTTTAAATTATCAAATGTAGGTATATCAGACAGAATTCAATGTTCTGTCTGATATACAGTTGATAATTTCTTTTGATGATTTACATTTGAATAATAGAAACGTTTTAATTTCGTATTCAACACTTCTATCTGTTTAATAGAGAATTTATTAAAAAGCACTTCTAAAATACATTGAAGACACTTCTAAAACCGGAGATCGCCGACAAAGGTCGTTGTTCTTCGAAATATTTGCATATATTATTTCCAAAAGCGTTCGCATCGCCTTGGACGAGGTGTGGACGCGGACTGGACAGTAACGTATTGGCCGTAGACAAACAACCGAATAATCCACGACTACCTGTTCAGACGTTCGGATTTTTAGACCTTTATGGAAAAAAAGATATTTATTAATTTATATCACGTGTCGAATTCGACATAAATTATTCATTCCGTCGTTTCAATACGAACTTTAACTGCGACGCGATTAGGTCAAACTTTTGATCATCCTAAACATACGATACGACTTTTTGACTCATTGTAAACAATAGAATGTAAAAGGGTAAAGAAGGGTTGTTCTTTTTTTAAACGGCTTCCTGGAAACAGTACCTCCCTCTCGCACAATATCTCATTTTGCACGTCGAACAAGGACAGAAACATTAAAATATATTCAGGATCTATTTTATCTTTTTTTAATGCAATTTCAGTATTCGAACGGCGTTGTCGCATCCGCTTTTAGTATTTTCAAAATAAATAAAAGAGACCTACGGGCCGCCAGAAATAATCTATGCGTAAACGTTTTTACAACTTCCTAACATTTTTAACTATTTTTAAAATGAGTTTTGATTTTTATTTAACAATTACATAGATGACCCAGTGAACCTCATATCACCTACAATTTATTTTATTATAACTTTTGATCGGTAATTATCTACCCTAATCAATGTTCATCGCCTGCGGATTGAATTACGAGAATTTTTTAATAAGACTTGTCATAAAAATGAATTTAATTTATTTTATTTACATGAAAGATATAGTTACAGAAAATGTAGTTTATCATACTTCTATAAAGCTTTTACATGTACATACATATATTTCGGGATATAAATAGCCGACTATTTTCTTAAAAATTCATAACACATTTTTATTGGTTTCAATGCTTACAATCACATTCAAAATATGTTTTGTGACCGGGGTCCTGTGTTGCCTGCTGCTGTTGTTTTTGCAGCAACATTGGTAACTGCATATAGGTTTGTTTTATAGTTATATTTTCTTTTCTTCCTTCTTTTTACGTATTTCAAGCCATTTGCTTTGGCTGCTATTCTCATTACATTTGTACTTGAGAGACTTCCAAAGCGCGACTAGAAGCCCGAACACAGACAACACTCCGACTGCTTAAATCTTATCTGTTATGTATTTATTCGTGCAATGCTCTTTACAATATTCGAGTGGAGCGGCGGCCGCGCGTTTTTTGGCCGGCCTTCAACTGCCGCACAAGGCTATCGGATTTCACAACACCAGACAAACAGACAACAGACCGGTCGGCCTACTGTTATTTTGAGGCTTCTCGTGGAACATTTTTCTAGTAAATATTAGGAAAGTAGTATTCAGCCATATTAAGCGCATGAAGCAGTAAAAACAGATAATAGATCTAGCGCGTTCAGCCTCCTCTGACCCGATAAAACTATTGATACCTCTCTAAGACAAAGTTTGTTTATTTAAACAAAAAAGTCAAGAACATTGCCGCGCGTTCTGTACTTATCAAAATTAGAATAGGCTCCTTAAAGAAACCACTTATTACCACTCGCTCCGACCACTCGAAAACATGTGAAGCGATTATGTTTTCTCAGCAAAAAAATACTTAATAGGGTCATACGGTAAACGTAAAAAGCCCCGGGTTTCCGTAACCGAACTCCGCTCACCTTGCGCCGTTCATATATCCCGAAAAAAAAACTTAACCCAATTTTTAAGCATTTAAAAAACACTACCTGCCACCGGTAGCGCTACACCCACGCCATTAATATCAGGGTATAACTGTAAAACAGTCCTTTTTTGCGGAGACATTTTTTTCGCATATTTTTTTGCATTGCACTCAACAGTTTTTAATTTTGAGATTTATGGTCGCGTTCTTATTACGCAACGGTACCTTCGCCATTGTCTGACTTTCTGCAGATGTTTTTTTTTGTTTGCGAAATCTAAGAAATTTATTTTGATGGTTAAAACATTGTTGCTTTAGAGAACTGTTCACAACTTCAAGCTCAACCCTCTGCGCACTAAAAGGCATAATATCTTGTAATGTTTTCACCGACTATTGTTAGTTTCTATTTTCAAATTAAATTCGCATAAAAGGTAATATGCATACAATAAAATCTAGATTCGAGCGAGTTGAATAGTAATGGATTCGTCAATAAAATAAAAAATGATTGTTGGTAGAGTCCGTCTGGGCTGCGGATGCGTCATGCTCAGACGGGAGGTAATGGTCTCTGTGATGTCACCACTCTGCTCGCTTCCGGCCACCTACACACTCACATGCACTCACACACACACACACACACTCCGCTTCACACAGTATATTAAAACACCTCAGTAATTGCGTAAGTAGTTACCATAAACAAAACGCATACATATATATATGTGTGCGTTTTGTTTTGCCTCTTGTCAATTTTCCTCCAACGAATAATTTACGTAACAGGAGCCGTAGGCAACATTTAGCGCGATCTCATGTAACGTATGCACTTTGATGTTTTTGTTATTTAGTAGATGCTATATTATATTTCTTTGAATTGCAGAAATTTAAAATGATCATTGTTCATACGACATTTGAAGGTTGTCGTATCTCGTCTTCCATCTTATATTCCCTACATATTTTATAAGAAGGTGGCACCGAGTAGTGAACGAAGAACTAGAAAAGACAGTTTCTAGTTAGGAATAAACGGTTCCTTTTGTCAGCCATTAAACAAAAATATCGTCAAAACCCCGAAATTGTGCTAGGCCCAACTAAATTAGTTAAATATTCAATTAGTTTTTTTCCTATGTAAACATTAAGTTCGTTGAAGTTTCCAGCAGGTTCTAGGCCAGACGGTAGATAACCTGAGGAACCTTCGCGGGGGCCAGACGTAGGGCTCTTGTGTTAACAATAAACTATTTTAATTATGTACTCCGTTTTAACTTTTTTTCTTACAAAAATGAATTAGATTTACTAAGTTGTGTGTTTTGTGTATAGAATGTTTTAATTAAAAAAAATAAAGAAAGTGATTCTATTTGATAAAAGTTTTATTACATATCCATCTCTCAGCGTATGTATGTATGTCATCAACAGAACGCAAGGTTCTTTGGCCCTTTAGTATGCTAATAGTCGCTTTACGGAGGAATAGGTCGAAATTTCAACACCAACTAAATACGATGCAATTCAGTTCTGCTTTTTTACAATGGAAATGCCAAAGGAGTGCTTAATAAATTATGGAGGGGTCAAATAAAAATATACCAATGTAATAGGATCCCAGAAAACTAACGTTACGCGCGACGAGCGCGTACATTGCTGGCTGCAAATTTTGATAAAAGAAAATACGGAGTTCCAATCGAATAAATTAGATGTTTTAAAAAATAATTCGAATAGAGACTTGGACCATAAGACTGTAGGAAACTGAAGATCGCATTTAAAAAACGATGCCTTTTTATATAAATAGTAACACCATAAATCAGTATCAAAAGTTTGCCATTAGATGATCACGGAACGACAGTTCGAAAGGCGAGTTTTGTAACATCTGTGGGCGTACTCGAGGCACCGGAGCACTTTGCGCCATTCGGATGTTGAGCAACGCACAGCACACACTCGCCCAGTGTGTTGTAAAAACCTCACAAAATCTGCCGGCACTCAACGCCGCTCTTATAAAAACAGCATACGTGCCAATATTAAACGACACGCTCGCACATTCATTTGTTTCTTCAAGTAGGTCTTTGGTTCCTGTTTTTTAATGACGCATATAAATATATAATGTGTGAAATATCGGTAGTTTTGTTTGGTCACTTTTGATTGTAGGTCCCCCTTGAAGGCGAACATCATTGTTCTCCAGATGTACTATTTCCTATATCTGGATGGTACGCAAATTGAGCAGGAAAATGTGTATTCCAAACAACACAGGATAACTTCGTATTGACACAGGCACTTACTTATTATTAGATCTAACTGGCATAACGATAAATTTAGCGTAACAAGCCCTCGTCAGTCTCATTATCACCGATGTTAGAAACTATCGATGCGTAAGATATATTTTTAACTAAAACATTCCGGAATATTCCATGCGACATAAATAATTCGAATAAAAGAAAATCGACTAACAACTCAATTTCCTGTATAAATATCTCAAGACGATATTGTAATATCCGGCGATATATCATTGTAAGTAAACGTTCGACTGCGACCTCGTTTAATTAATATATATTTTAAGTATCAGTCATATTTAAATAACAAAATTATCAACAACTCTTTGCTCCATGCTGTCCGCCCGAGTTTACAGGTGATGCTTGTGCCCAGGGACCGGCACCTCGTAAAATTCTATTTATTTTGGGAATCATATGCGACATAAGCCAAGTCTACAAAAGAGATAACTTAATATTGTCTGCGAGAGCATCGGTGGCGTTCGTTAAATACGCCTGGCCAGCGTAATGCTGTTACGAAATATTTGTGTCAATGTCGTTGCGAGAAAAAAACTGTCGAAGCGCGTACCGGACGGACAGATTCCGCAGCGACGGATGCGGTAGAATGCCAGCGCATTGCGCACGCGCACAAACAAACAAAACAGCAACTCAAACATCCACGCGACTTCCCCCGACTGTTGTGGCTCGCGCCGCGTGTTGTTGCTCATCTTAGCGCGAGTGCGCAAGCAACAGCCGTTCTCAGAAGCGCTCGAACTCCCAACTGCTTCCGAATTCTGCCAATTGTTTATAGCTTCTTTGAATTCAGGCGAACAAGCTTTAATTGATGCATAATAATTCTATTTATAAATCAATTGTAATTATTTACTGTTCTAGGAGATTCAGTTTCACTTTAACATGAAATAGAAAAAAAAAAATGAACAAAGCAGATTATATTTTGATCTTCGAAGGCGCGTTAAAATAGAATGATATCTATTTCATAGTATTTTACAACAAAACCAGTTTATTTTCATATGGTAACACTGAACTGAGAGGAACATTGAGTCTCGAGGGTTGCGCAAGGTCCGGTCGTAACATGAAAACCCTTTTTTTACGTGGGGAAATGCCTACGCATACACACCCTACAGGGATATTATGGGGTGGTTATGTCGGGCTCGCACCGACTAAAACCCCACGATTTACCTGTTAAGAAAGAAAACCCTACCTCTACCGTTCACAGACGAAATAGTGGCCTTATCGCGAATATCTTTCTGTTGAGTGTCTTCTCGTAATCACTTCTATTTTTAAACTAGATAAATTAGAATGTGCGAATATTAATTGACGGATCGGTTGGCGCGGTAGGTGAGATGGTTGCCTTTCATGCCGCAGGTTCGTGGGTTCGATTCCCGCCCAGGACAAACATTTGTGCGCATGGTCATGTCTGTTTGTCTTGTGTCTGGATGTAAAGACCACCGGAGGACGGGCAGCAGCGTCCTTTTCTTAGTACAACGGAACATACTGCGATCGCCAAACCGCCTACCAAGCGTGGCGATAATGGCACATTTTCCCCCCAATGACGCGATCAATGGAGGAGGCCTATCTCCAGCATTGAACGATCATGGACTGAAATTAATAGATGGATGAAATATTAACTAATTAATTTAAGGTCACAGTAACGGTGCCCAGCAAAATATTAATATCAAGGTGGCTAGTCTGTAATTTTGTCTCGAATATTTTGCAGAGAAATATTCTCATTAAAAACAAATTAATTATATAAGCTTTCACCGTAGTTCTGCCTACGAAGTCGATGTAATATAATAAACGTCGTATTTAGTAACTTATCAAATGTCACCTCCAAATCTGCCGCCTACATTGTGGCGTACGATCGGTTGACGTTTCCGGTTTATTCCCACCAAACTTCTGAGATTTTGTAAGTTCGTATGATTATTTTTAGTTTTATAGAAATACACGTTCCGATTTTTCTTTTTACATAGTGTACACTCATAAAACTTTCAATATTCCATCATCATATCAGTCTGCATCTATGCACTGTTGGACAAAAGTCTCTTCAGTGACACACCACACTTTCCGATTTTGTTCCAATTAAATCCACGTTATGTGCCCTAATACTTAAATTATATATTTAGCAACTAAAATTTTTGTACCAAACATTACAGACAATAAACAAATAGTTCAGTGTTAATGAAAAGGAAATCGGCTGGGTGCTTCGAAAATTTAAAATACCAAAGACATTATAAAAGATTTGTATATCTTGTTGGCGTTATTAGTAAACGAAGTGGATGTAAAGGTAGCAACATTCCAGCAACGTATCCGCAGCTAGCGGCTTCGGTGTAATATATAACAACACAGGCGGGATAGATAACGCACGCGTATCTAATGCCTAGGCTGCGTTAGTCCACTAGTGTCGCTCGCGGGCCGGTGCAACCGGGTCAAGGCGCGCGGTGCATCGCTCGCCCGAGCCAGCGTCCAATCTCACTTTCGCGCTGCGCCAAACATGGCCGCCGCGTCGTGGTGACATGACGACATAGGGTTGACAACTTGTACACTTCATTTTTAACATGTACTTAATTTTCAAAAATTTAGGAAGATCGAACAAAGTATGGATGGATTATATGAAAGATGATATGCGGAAGCCTGACGTGAATTAAGATAGTATTGATAAAATTGGGATATGGAAGAATTACGTATTGTGCCAACCCTACATAGGTGGGAAAAGGGCAGGGAAATTATGATAACTTTCAATGTGTAATTAATATTTAAAATACGCGTTATCTAATTGCAAGAATTATTTTTTAATTAATTAAATATAATTTCGACTACGTTTCAATCCACAACTG
>DWLR01003360.1:0-13644 GCA_018246295.1 Papilio alexanor hazarajatica | reverse complement strand
ATATATATATATATATACATACATGTGTATACAGACCGTAATGTTAGCAAGGTCGGCTATTAATTCCAATCCTGAAAGGACAACAAAAAAGGGATAAACTCAGCAAGAACCTGTCGCCTGTGTGACGCTGGTTGGTATGCGTCGAGTGTGCGGGGTCTCCCTACGGGCCCTTGAGAACTTTGTCACGCTTTACACACGACGTGATTTGATTTCCTTTTACAAATTCTCGTACCTAGGATAATGGTGACCTTATTTAACACATTTTGGGGATAGTTTTAATACTATTTAAGGAATTATTAGAGATCTAATGAATATATATACCGAAATTATCGGAGCAATTAATGAGTCTCCATATGATAATTCTCGTAGTTAGAGCTTGACCGAGAAAAAATCAAGCTGAGCGGTTTGCCATTGAAAATTATCGTAGCGAGTTGAGCGGACTCATTAATAACCCCCGGAAAATTAAAAATGGGTAAACATAAATATCCCTCAGTATATTATTTCTATAAGTAATAATAAAAATTCTTTATAATAATATATAAGTTTTGTTTATTTTACATAGTATTAATTTCTTTGCACATATTTAAATTATGTACCTAATCACAAAGAGACAACATTTCCACAACTAAATAATAATAAGACTTTCTTTGATGTAGTTTTAAAATCTCTCAAAAAATTATTCAATTGTTTAATAATAAAATTGTATTGACCATACTATTGCTGTCTATTATCTAAAGCATATTTTAAAATATTTTCGATTTTTATCATTCTAGTGTCACGTCAATAAACTGTGAACTTTCTCCATGTCTTGCCGCATGAAAAATGTGCAAGTCATGGTGTTCTAGATTTAAGGAGATAGATATGGACACCCTGTATCCAGTAAACGTTTGCTTTGGTTTTGCGCAGCCCTTTATTCAATTATCACATGTTATTTCTATTCTTATCTGTAAAAATGTAGGAAACAAAAACAATCCTTTGATATATTTATTGCACGTGGTTTTAAAGTAGACATGACGTGTACATAAACAATTTGATGACAGAAGTCTGCATTTCAACATGATTTTGTCAATTTCGTAATAAACGACTAAGGAATAGATAATAAATTATAATTTAATATGACAAGACGTATTCTATATAAAATTGTCGCAGTTACGAATTTATTTCATTAATTACTTACCTTTTTGTCAAGATGTCTAGTGAAGATAGTCTGAACGATGTGGTGAATAAAGTGGCGAAGAATCTAGGACTAAAGAATTATAAATACACAAGAAGTGATTTAGATGAAACGATTGAAAATTATTTAAGCGAGCTGGTATTTGTTACTTTGAGCGGACAAAATGAAGATGGAGAGTTGAGTAAGGATTTTGTTGTAAAATTTGCACCGAAAAATGCGGCGATTAGAGAGTGGTCTCTTGAGGTCGTGTACAGTGTCGAGATAGCTATCTATACAGTGTTAATACCACATTTCAAACGATTGTCTAACTTTGATATAAGTGAATTATTTCCTGAATATTTATATTCGGATTGTACACAATTTAAAGAAGTTCTCGCAGTGTCAAACATGTACAGTGATGGATTCCGTCGGCATAGTGGGAACAAATTTCTTGATTGTGATCATGTGATCGTATCGTTGAAATCATTGGCTAAATTTCACGCCCTTTCAATGATACTGCGAAATGATATGAAGAATACAGAAGAATGGAATTCTCTGTTACCGAACTGTTTTGATTATCCTGCAAAATATACAACTTCGTTAAAGTTATCTTGGCAGGATAATTTAGGCAAATTTAGTGACACGAAATATGGACATATTTTTAGCAAAATAGATGCTAATTTTGATGACTTTATCACTAAAAATACAAGCGATGCTAAATGTTTAGTATACGCACATGGAGACTATTGGAAAGAAAACATCTTATACAAATATGAAGTAAGCCTTTCATGCTTTATCAATATTTATCATGCTTTAGTAACTTTATCAATAATAATTAAGTCTCACGTTTTTATGTCTGTGCTTTCTTTTATAAATGGGAACAACTCTTCAATTTGCTGTTGTTTTTTTTTGCATATTACAACTTCAGCTGTTGTAGCCAGAGTTAAAAATTCCTGTAATTTTAAAGAGAGTTTTTTTTAATGATTTAGCAATATGGACATAGCACCTCGACTGGACCATGTACCATGACCTCTCAAACCGGTGTGAAGTATTTTATACTTTTGTGTTTTGCACCTGACGAGTGATTTGCTGGTGGCCCAATCTTTTTTTTCATCTACGCCCTTTCTCGGTTCTTTATAAAGACGTCTCATCCTCCAGTTACCTAACTGATGCAGAAATTTGTGGGATACGACGATTGCTAGATATCAAACCAACTTACGTCATGTTCTTTCTTTACTTTGTCTAATATGTTACGAATCATTTATTGTTCTGTTTCCAGGACGACAAACCTGTAAAGGCGTGCATGTTGGACTTTCAAATGACTCGTTTCTCATCCCCCGTTCAAGACTTTCTCTCTTTCGTACTCACAAGTGTTGACTACACACTTAGGAGAGAACACTACGAGCTCTCCTTGTCAACATATTATGACTGTCTCAAAGAAACTTTATGTGATCATGGATTAAACTCCGAGCATGTTTATTCTAGAAACGATTTAAATTACGACCTCAAACTAGTGGCTCCATATTGCATAATTTATGCTAATTTGTCGTTCTCGTTATGGCTTGGCATGGAAAAAAATGCGTTTGTAAAAAGCAAAAATATTGATGAACACGACGAAAACAAAGCGAACGTTTTACGATATAAGGAAATTATGCATAATATCGCAGAAGATTTTATACAATTTGGTTATATGTAAGACTAAATGTTGCCAGTGGCTTCACACGCGCTTCACTTCAGATTGTTGTTAAGAAAATATAAAACTAAAAACAATGTTTTTATAATTCTGGTTATAATTATAGGCTTACTGATTTTTGATACGGCCTATCATTATATTATAATTATCTAGGTAGATTACGCAAACCAATTTTCAAAAATCTATACATCAATCACTAAGATCAGTCAAGCCGCTATACTGTGCCATATTACAGACAGATTAAAATTTATATGGCTTTTCATTAAAATAGGTAAAGGTGATTTTAAGTTATGTAACTTGTAACTGTATGTACAGTCAGACGGACAGAAATATATTTTATATGGACTATCATTTACGTGGGCGCGTGTTCTTGTTACATACAATTTTTTTTTATTAAGATCTGTTAATCTATTCTTCTTATGTTATACCGGGAGATACAGCAGACGGAAAGACAAACAGATATATATAGATATCTTATGTCATGTTCGCGATCACGTGTTCTTTTTCATTAAGATTTTTCATTAAGACTGCCTTATGCGCAATAACATACCTCTGCTATACACCAATTTTCATTACGATCGGTCAAGCTGTTCTAAAGTTAAATCGTGACGCACAGGTATATAGACAGACAGACAGAAATTCGAAGAATCATTCTTGAAGAATTGATGTCAGTGAGTCATAAAATTAATTTCATCACAAAAGCTTACAAAAATAAAACTGACAATACCGACAGACCTTACTCTACAGACAATATATTAGTATAAATATAGTATGATAAAATAGTTTTTTTTCAATATATCTTATATTTTACGCTGAATATAAAAGTATGTAAATTGATGTAAATCAGCATCAAGGCATAGTATTAGTAGGCATATATCAAAGCACTATGTATTTGGCAAATAGCAGTTTTTAATATTAGAACGAGAACATTGGTAGCTGTTGTATGAGTCTATATGACTGGGGAAGTCCCATAACAACACGGAATAATATAATGCCACTCAAGAAATCATGGAAACTGACTCTGAATCGAAGATTAACTAGACTTATTTATCGACACGCTTAGAAAGAAGACTGCTGTGTATATATGTATTTTTGTAATTATTTATCGAGTCGTGTTTTGATTTGATAACAAAGTTATTGATATAGTGGTGTAATTGGGCATATGTAAATAATTTTGTTGCTTGTTTATCAAATGATAAGTTTTTATTGGAATAAGAAAGTAAAAGGAACGAGCGATTTACCGTCGCATGTGAATATATATTTTTCCATTCTGTAAAGTCGTTGAACCTTTTGATCGCGCTGGCATGGTCAACACTGTCTATAAATTCACTACAACAAAAAAAAAATATTACAGTTGTAATAATACAAAACTATAGAATTGCGTAGATAGATATTCTTGTGGTTGCTTGTATTGATAAGCATAATTATCAATACAAGCAACCAACGATAAACCTATTTGAACACTATATCAGCGTACCTTTGTTGACGAAACACTTAGCGGTATGTTTAACTTCTTAGAATTACTATAAGGTTAAGAACATTACAAGTTGTGTTATGTGAGCAGAATGACAAACGATGAACACTTGAGTTCGGTGGTAAGGAAATTAGTTAATAAGCTAGAGCTTAAAAATTATGAATATAAATTAAGAAATATAGATGACACAATAGAGAATTACTTCGGTGTTCTTATACCGATCACGTTGGAGGGAAAAACTAAAAATGGCGATTGGTCCAGAGAATTGATTGTGAAAATGCCACCGAATCGTGAGATATTGAGAGAACTTGGCGTTATCGATGTACTATACTGTGCGGAGATTTTTGTTTATAGAGTTTTGATTCCGAATTACAAAAGACTTTCGATGTTTGATTTAAGTCAACTATTCCCTGAATGTTATTATTCAGATTCTACCAAACACAATGAAGTGATCGTCTTGAAAGATATGTGCAAAGAAGGATTCCGTCGATACCAAGGTGACCGGTTTTTGGATGCAGAGCACATCGTTGTATGTTTAAAATCAGTCGCTCAGCTTCATGCTCTTTCAATGATATTGCAAAATGATGTGAAAAATATAGACGATGGAAACATTATGAAACCGTATAGCTCGACCTATCCTACGCAATTGATGATCTCTTTAAGAAATTCTTTAAATAATCGTTTAGATTCATTCAAGGATACTGAAAACGGAGTATTTTATTCTATGATTCTCACTAATTTTGATGACACCGTCGATAGTAATACTTACAAAGTGAGGCGTTTGGTATACGGCCATGGAGACTTATGGAAGGGGAACATTTTATTCATGTATAAAGTAAGTATTCGCGTGAACTAAGTACTAAGTATATATTTATATAAGAATCACCAGCTCCAGTATCGAGACGACTTCCGGCTTTAATCCCCGCTAAAAGCAAAATGCATGACGTTTTAAAAAAAGTTTTATTTATGGTCTGATTTGTTCTGAAGTAATAGTACTAGGCTAGTCATATGTGGAACTCTATGAACTTGGTGAAAATAGGATAGCTTTTGCTATCGTTCTTTACCTACGTGGCGGTAGAATTTTAAATCAACTTATGTTTTTGTAATGATGCGTGCAGAATCAGCGATAGCGAAGAACACGAACCTATGATCCAAGATAGCCGGATTTTTAAATGACAAACGAATATGTTTTTTTAAACACTAACTGAACCCGGCATGCGTTGCAATACCGCGTAAAGTAAAAAAAGAAAAGAAATTATAATATAATATCACAACTTGGTGCATAAGGGTTAATTAGAAACGATAAACTTTTCTATATATAAAATTTTTGGGGCCAGTAAACTCAGTTCACCCTCAGAACACCTTACCAAAGTTTCATCACAATCAGATCAATGGTTTAGGAATGCAAAGAAAACAAACAGTCGTTGATTTTTATTGTTATAGATACATAATATGTCCCCATTTGACGATACAATTTGTCAGGTATGGCTTAATGTGGTTTTTAATCAGTATCGTAAAGAAACTAATATATTTATCAAAACTTTTTGTTGTCCTTATCATTTATTTATTGTCATTGTTTTTACAGGATAACAAACCCGTTCAAGCATGTATCTTGGATTTTCAAACGACTCGCCTTTTATGCCCTGCTCAAGATGTTCTAACATTTATTCTTACAAGTACAGAAACACAAGTCAGAAGAAAATTTTATGAATATTTTTTATCAACATACTACGACTGTCTTCAGAAAACTCTATTACAACACTCCTTGGATCCCGAAGCTATGTACTCGAGAAGTGATTTCAGTCATGACCTCAAGACAGTAGCTTTTTATTGCTTTATAACAACTAATTTGGCTTTTTCTTTATGGTTAGGTCTAGAAGAAAAAGCCTTAATACAAAGCAAAAATGTTTGCGAAGAGGGCGATCAGAAAACTTCAGCTAATCTTTACTATAAACAAATCATGCATGATATTATACAAGATTTTGTTAGTTTTGGATACTATATACCGTAATTGTGTTAAGCGTCATTATTTTATGTTGTTTTTATTTATTTTACAAGCATTTGAATTTTGGTTTGAATACTGGACTTAATTTCTTAACAGCAACTTCAAGTCTATACAGAAATAGAATCGCTGTTCGCTTCTTTTCTCCTTATTATTATTTAATTACAAGTCATGTTTTTTTACTTCTTTTATTTTCAATGTCCACTCTTCCAAGCACGCTACTTGACCGGCTTGAATTTAAGCGGCGTGCTTGAATTGAAAATGTTAAAAAAATGTCAATGTTTTATCCCAAATAATTTGTATTTATTATAAATAAATATTATCTACAACTTTTTCTTAATTTCGTGGGTACGGCGAGGTGCAATTAAAATTTTTTAATGTTCCTAAATAAAATCTTTCAAAACGAAACATAACTTTGACATAATATGATATGACTGTCAAACGAAACAAATTGACATTGATAATAGACAAGGATACAAAAGGGGATGTAATACAACACAGGATATTTAAATATTCTTATGTACATTTTATCCCAGTTTTAAAAGACTATTTGTTTCACACAAACATGTCTGAATTAATCTCTCCAAATTATGTTGCGATTGTTGTAAATAATATAGCTGTCGCGTGCGACTTACAAGAATGGTGTTATTTAGAAGAAAGGCAAGAGGCGAAGGTTCAGAACTATTTTGGTATTCTTATTCCGATATCTTTAGAAGGGAGGAGTAATAATGAAGACGTATGTTTTAAATTAATGTTGAAATTAGCACCAAATGACGACAGATATCGCGTAAGCGGAGCAGTGACAGCTATGTTTGCGCGGGAAATTTTCGTATATTCGAAAGTTTTTTCTAAATATTTTGATTTGCAAAAATTTTTACCTTCTCAATATATAATACCCAAATGTTACTACGCTTGCAAAGACTATTGCAAAGAAGCGCTAGCAATTCAAAACATGTGTCACGATGGGTACTTACCATTTACTCACAGCATGTTTTTAGATGTTGATCATTTGATTGTGTCTTTGAAAAGTCTAGCAAAGTTTCATGCTTTATCTTTCATAATGGAATATAAGGAAACTGATTTTTTCGAAGAGGTTAAAAACACTTGTCTACCATTGTCTGAACAGACAAATAAAAGGTACATTGAAATATTGATAGATAGATTGGAAAAGGCAATACAAAAGTTTGAAAACACCACTTATATGTCCTTGCTAAGGAATTTAAAACAGAATTGTAGTTCATATATTGAGGCAGTATATTCATCTTCTGAAAGGAACTGTCTATGCCATGGAGATATTTGGAAAGAAAATGTACTTTTTAAATATGAGGTGGGAATTTTTTTTTCTTTTTATAATATTTTATAACAGAGAAAATATGTAACAAAGTGCACCACAACTCACATTATATGAGTATAACACAGTGTGTTATTAAATAATTTTGGGTTTGGGTATAAGTATATACAAAAAATAAAACAAAAATACAAAATATTTATGTTTTATACATTAATGCATGAATACTGTAATATAAAATACATTATTTACATTTATTATTGTATTAATCAATAAACTATTGGTGGAAGCTCAGCACATCCATAGCAAGCCATTCAGGTATTTAAGTCCCACAAATTAATTAATCGATTAACAGATGTTTATTGGCAATTCCCTTTACATTTTGTAAATTTTGTGTTATTTTGAACCTTGTTTCCAGTTGCAAAGATTTAAAATTAATTTTGTTAATGTGCAGAAGTACTTAATTACGATATAGTAATAGGTGATAGACTATATTCCTTCTTTTTTCAGGATAACAAACCGGTATCTGCTTGTTTGATAGACTATCAGACAGCAAGAATGAGCAGCCCAGCTTTTGATGTTTTATATTTAATCACAAGTAGTGCTAAGAGTGAACTAAAGCAAACATATTTTGCTTCTCTCATTGAGATTTATTACAGTACATTGTTGCAATTTTTTAAGGATGCCAACTTTGAAAATGTATACAAACATAGACAATTAGATAAAGACTTAAAGGTTGTTGGACCTGCTTGCTTTATTGTAGCGAATACAGCTTTATGGTTGTCAATTGGTTTGCAACAAGAAGGGCATGTGAGGAGCAAGAAAGTCTTACAGACAGAGAGTGAGATATCAAGAGCCGTTGATAATTATAAAACAATAATAAAGGGAATATTAGATGACTTCATTGGTTATGGATATTTTTCAGAGATATCAAGTTAAGGAAATTTCATGTATAAAAATAAATGGTGCTATGAAATGGATATATAAAACTGCAAAAGTATACTGTGGAAAAAATATAGTGTTGATTGAGGATATTAAAATATAAAATATGTGAAATGTTTAGAAAGGTCTGTAGAGAGAGATTATAATGTATGTAGTTAGGTCAGTTAGGTCATCATCAGATGACCCAAATGGACTAATGATCTGATTCTTGTTCATTTGTAAACATCTTTGGGCTGATCAAGAACTTGGACTCTAGAAAATAAGAGAAACATTTTAAAGATACTCATTAAAAACCAAGTTTAACTATATAATTTCTTTAACTTATAGTTAATTTTGGTGTGTATGATAAACATAGATAATAAAAATATATTTTGTATGTTACTTCAAATATTTTAAAAACGTTTTATATTATTGTTACTAAAATGCAATTGTTATGTTTACTTTTTCGTTTTTTTTTTCATTCTCAAAATATGGTAAGGAGTAACACCAATAATAATTTGTATGAGATTCAAATTTGTTTGTTCCAAGTAAATCAAATAGAAGCACTAGAATGGAAGCAAATAGGAAATAAGATATTATGGATTTTCATTTTACTTAATCCATACATAAATCATAGAGCACTGCAACACTGCAAGAGTGAGTAAAACCTAACCATAGATCATTGCAACAATACAAAAAGTGGGCGTAAACCAAACTAGCACTGCACCATAGACCATTGCTTTAATATGTACAAAATGTTTTTTAGGGTCCAATTAAGTAAAGATATAAGAAGCTTTTCAAATTTTAGACTACCACTAGCGATAAAGATTTGTATTATTAGTTTTTACGGAGCAACGTTTCGCCTAACATGAATTGAAAGAGAAATGGTACTCACAAAGAAATTGGGTTTTTGGCTTACGACAGCTGAAATGCAGTCTTTATACTTTTACCACATCCGTGCCTCTTTAAGGTTGTAATATTTCTTTGATTGAGAATGTTTACTGATGCAATACTTGATGTCTAGTTTACGATTGAAAGTCCTAATTTTTTTTTATAAATAGGCCTTATAAAAAGTAGGACGCCAATATCAGAAAGTATACCTGAATTTTTCTCGTTATTTATTTTATAAAAAGAAAATGCAGCAAGTGATATAGTAATGTAATTCCGTATCAATGCTAGTCGCTCAGTTAGAATATAATATTCACAATATTTTTACTTAAATTTAATTAAATGTGCATTATAAAATAGTAGACATAAAATTACTAAATTGTGGTATAAAAATACACTCGGTATAAAAATAATTTCATCATACAGTTTGCAAATATTTTTAAATTCAAATAAATAATTTTAGAATACAAGCAATCACTGTAAAGAGCTACGTACAATACAATAGCAGCGTGATATTGCGGCGAAGTTTTGACTTTTAGCCCCGTTACAAGCGATTTCACTTCCTTTTTGCCGTTCAAAGCACGGCGCGTCCCGTCCACACCTTCCTGGAACCAATCCTCTATAAAGGAATTTATTTTATGTAACTTATTAAAGCGCAATTTATATATAGAAATAACATTCCTCTATAATTTTGGCTGTTAGGTTGTGGGATATAGGTTTTATTCCTAAACAAGGCAACATTTTTGTGTGGTACTAACTTATGGTACTCGTAAATAATATATGTCGTGGCAAAATTAACTTTAATGCCAATTGACTGACCGGTTGGCGCAGTGGCAAGATACTTGCCTCGCACGCCGCAGGTCGTGGGTTCGATTCCCACCCAGGACAAACATATCTGTGCATGAACGTGTCTGTTTGTCTCGAGTCTGGGTGTAATTATCTATATATGTATGTATTGACAAAAGAAAAGTATTAATATATGTAGTATATCAGCTGTCTGGTTTCCATAGCACAAGCTCTGCTTTGTTTGGGATCAAATGGTCGTGTGTGAATAATGTCCTAGAATATTATTATTGTTATTAATTATTTGAGTGGTAATGAAAAATTTTGCAAGCATCCCTTTCTATTAAAAAATATAAAATAAGTGTAATGGATACTATTATAAATACGTAGACAGTACTTTATTTTGATCGGTCAAACAGTGTAGCAATTTCATACTATTGTATGTTAAGGGTATGCATCAATATTTTGATAAACTAAGACTTTTTTACTAAAACTTTACTCGGACGTGAGTAAGCCGTTGTTAATTAATTAGTTTATGATGATGTCTCAAGAAAGTTTAAACGATTTAATCAATAATCTGGTAAAGAAATTATTAAAATCGGTTTATATTAAAGAACAAATCTTTCCTTTTTATTAGCATCGATATAACATGAATGTGTATTTTTAAAGATAACTTGTAAAGTGACGTTTATTTTCAGTAATATATTGATATTGTTACCGACTTATCAATTCCAGTAGATTTATTTTAAATAGGACGAATCATTAAATGGAGTGAAAAAGGAAGGGTCTTGAGTAGCAAGGATACCGTTTATTGAAAATTTTCGGGTCGGTTCGTTTTTTAACGTGGGATCTGTAATACTCTGTGTTATATTTTATATTTAGTTTAGCTAGAATCTGACTTGCACGGGATTTTCGGAAGAAATCTAAATCTAAACTTCGACTCCAATTTCGGTTAAAACTGAAACCCATATATAGACATGTGATAATTACTCTTTCGTTTCAGTCAACAGTCGTCAGCCGGACGTAGAATCGCCACAAAGATGTGGCGTGTGTCTCCTGTCGTCTTCATCCAGGGTACTTCCGTAACCTTGAGGGGATTTTTGGTCTATTTTGCGTGAAGACTGTGTCGAACTGTATGTAACTGACCTACGTTCCAGAATGTTTTGGCCCCGTCGTATTGGTTCCTTTTTAGTCTTAGTAGTTTAGCTTTGTTGGCTAAATGAATGAGTGGTGGTAAAATGTGTGGCCTTTATTTCCTACCTCACGAGTATTAAGTTTGGAAGATATCGTTTTATTAAATATTCATATTAGGGCCATAATCCGATCAAAAAACAACAAATTATTCAAAGTTGAAGAGTTACGAAGTAAGTTCCTCGGGGGTAATACAAAATAAGCAAGGATTTTATAACAAAAATAACGATATCCCGCGGGAAATTACTTCATTGAATAAAAAAAAATGTGTGAAATAATTTATTTATAGAAACAAATTACACTTTTTGTGTGGGTATAATTATAGCCCGTACAAAGTTTCTAGAGTTACGACCACGTACAGGTAGACGCAGCAAAAGTAGGCTTACCACATAATAATAATATATCTATAAATAAATGTTAAAATAATGGCAACCTTTATAAGGTTATTGGCCTACGTCGAACACGTTTTTATGTCAATCTATGTTGATTATAAGCCAATGATTGCCATAACATTAAATTTGAGTAATCGATCACTGGTGTTAGTAATAACTTGCTTGTGGTCTTTATAGTTGTTTAAAAGTCGTATTTTCTTATCTTTTAGTACGCGTGAATTAAAATTATTTGCACTATATAATTTTTTTTATAAGCTAGCACTTGACCTCCACCTGATGTTAAGCGTGGTCGAAAAATGGTACGCGCTGGTTTAAATATAGCCCATTTATTCTTCCCTTGAAGGTACACGTCATACTTGGATGAAAACACGGCGGCGACTTGTTCCAATCCTTCAGTTCAGTCTTTGCTGTGTCATATTATGAAGCTTACATATAGAAATTTAATAAAATTTCGACATTGAAATAGTCTGCATTGAAGGTTTGGGCGTAAAATTGAATCTTTTGCGAAACTCCGCAGCGAAAAAGTCATATATTTCCTTTATTGTGCCCGCACTGAATGCTCCTGCTCCTAATCGCCATGCGACGTGAGCGATTTAAAACTATTGAGCGAATACCACAAGGAATGGATAAGTAAATAGAATTTGATACAAGCTTACGAAAACTTTCATTTTTTTATTGACTTTTCTCAATAAAATAAAAATAGTTTATATTACTTCGAGCTAGAGTACCTTTCTATTCATTATTTTATTCTATTACACATATTTAAATAGCTTCAGAGTTTACATTTTCATAATGAACAAACAAATCTAGTTGGTATCTATTCACATAGAGGTATGTCGTACTCGGTAAAATTACATACTAAGCATTGGGAGTATGTGAAAATACACGTTCCAAATGCTACTAGTTCTACAAGTATTTAGAAATACGGAGTTCATATATGTACTTAGTACCAGTTCTAAGTAAATATTCACACGGGCAACTTCTTAAACTGATAAGTCACTTTGTAAGACTACTTTTGCTTTTTTATCACGAAACCAATTAAATAATACATACACATAATATCTGGCTGGTATCTTAAAAATAAAATATATGAACCATAAAAGCAACAGTGTAAAAGCAAAAAAATTGTAAAGCTTAATAAACTCGAAGCGCCCTTAAAGTATCTAAACAATGTTGGCGAGGCTCATAAAGTGTTTTACGTCTTAAATATGCTAAGCTGCGAGCGGAATAATTTTGTAACAGGATCACTATGAAAATTTATGCAAAAGAAATAAATCAGTGGATATTATATTATCCGCTAAGAATTATGACTGCTTTGAGATGGATTCTGTCCCTTGAAGTGCTTTATTCTGTTTTTATTTTAATGTCGAAAAATAAGACAAATTAATCTATAACTTCAGGACAAGCACAATCTGCAATAAAGAAGCGCTTGGAGAAGAGTACAGAAGAGAATCCATAACTAGAGACTCGTTGCTGATCAGAATTATCCGTTTAAATATCCGACTAATCTTTGTAGTAATCCTTGGAGATGCTCACTTCCAGGAGTGGAGGTCTTTGGCTGATAACGAAACAGTGATGACGTTGAAGAAGTATAAAAGTCATTCATAAAATAAGTAGTCATTTTTATTATTATAAATTTGTCTAAGGCAAGATTAGTTAAGTCGAATTGGTGTCATCTAAGTTCTCGATCTGTTATAATTTTTTTCGGTCGAGTAATCCTAAGAGATCGAAACGATTGTAAGACATATGAAGTCTTCATAGGTATGGTATTGCGGAGAGACGTCTTTGCATTTTTACCGTCTATACTATGGGGAGTGTTCCGAAGAACTGTTTGGAACAATCCCTGCTGCTGGGTTTCG